>JAAGKR010005717.1:0-48607 GCA_011419295.1 Clarias macrocephalus
AAACTGTAACAGCAAAGTGAGAAATATATATATGTATGTCTATATATATATATATATAGAGAGAGAGAGAGAGAGAGAGAGAGAGAGAGAGAGAGAGAGTACAGACCAAAAGTTTGGACACACCTTCTCATTCAGCGAGTTTTCTTTATTGTGTTCTTTATTGTGTTCTTTAGCCCAAACGCGTCTCTTCTGCTTGTTGCCTGTCCTTAGCAGTGGTTTCCTAGCAGATCTTCTACCATGAAGGCCTGATTCACACAGTCTCCTCTTAACAGTTGTTCTAGAGACGTGTCTGCTGCTAGAACTCTGTGTGGCATTGACCTGCTTTCTGATCTGAGCTGCTGTTAACCTGCAATTTCTGAGGCTGGTGACTCGGATGAACTTATCCTCCGCAGCAGAGGTGACTCTTGGTCTTCCTTTCCTGGGACGGTCCGCATGTGAGCCAGTTTCTTTGTAGCACTTGATGGTTTTTGTGACTGCACTTGGGGACACTTTCAACAAAGTTTTCCCAATTTTTCTGACTGACTGACCTTCATTTCTTGGTCTGTACTAGTACAGACCAAAAACAAGTATATATATTTAAAATAAAATAAAAAGAAAGAAAGAAATATATTTCTTTTTTTTAATAGCCTGCATTGATAAGTAATAAAATATTTTGAATATTTAAATAGGTATATGACTAATTATGTTGAAAATACAATAAAGCACTGCCATTTAATCTTGCATCCCACAATCAGTGTACTGGTGAAGAAAAAAGTGTAATGTAATGTGATGTATTGTCGCCCCCTGTCGGCCGCTTTAACAAATGCAGTATTAGCAAAAAAAAAAAAAAATGAACATCTCACAAGTATCAGGAGTTTGTACTTCAGGTAAATAACCCTTATAAACCGCGTGTGAAGAAACAGTTTTCGCTTCGGATTTACTCATGTTCATGATACTAGTCAACTCTAGTGTAGTTGAGTGCACAGATGTTGGTAATGCTGGCTAGTATCAGGACGTGTTGGCCCTCTGTAGGACAGAAATATTTAGCATGTTGCTATTGTACACGCTTCTGTCACTAAACGCTGGTGTTCATCCCACAAGGAAAAGGAAGGTCACTTCACTTTCAGCATGCCAACACCAGGAGGCAAGATTTTATCAGCTACAGACTGTTTGACTTCTTTGACTTCCATGTGTGTCTTTATTTTTACGTGTGTCTATTATTTTTTACACACCAAATTGATCTTATATTTCATTACAATTTATTTCACACCCATGTTAAAGGTCCAATATGCTAATAATTTGGTTTTATTGTGAATCATAGAGACATTTTTCTCATTTTATGAACTTGTCAGAGGTAAAGCTGTAGCTGTTTTCAGACTCTTTTTGCATTTTTCATGACAAGCTTCATCGTCTCATTAACCTCATTTGAACTGCTATAATAATCCCTATAACATGAACTAACTTGTTTGTTTTGCCCCTAAAGTGTTCAGAAAGTGCAATATCTGTACAATACACACACTTATGAAGTGTTAATAAACTTGACCTTGAAGAGGTTATTGCTTCGCATAGTCATCATTAAGAAAGACTTTTCTTGAAGACAAACTGATTACAACAGACTAATGTGATGGTGACATTTTAAGGAGCTTTATTTAACCCCTCTTGCCCTGAGATCAAGATCTCTTTTATGACAAAGTGTTGAACCGATGTGATAAAGCCACATCCTGTAGATCTGTTTGTTGCACAGGATGATTATGACATACGGGCCACACGGTTAGAAGCCTGTGCTAGTCTGGGAAATCTTCAGGTCCTTGGACACCAGAGTGGCAGTGACGGGATGCATCTCAGCACTGTGCTTCTTGAAGGTCTTTACAGCCTCATCGCTGAACTTGGGAAAATTGTACACGTCCCTTAGGGGGAAAAAAAAGAATAAGAGAGATTCATTGACGCACATCATAATGAGCCTAGTACATGTGTGCAGTGGCGAGTTCCTGTATAGGGTTTACTGAGATAATTTATCCAGTGTTATGAGACCGGACACACATATCACTGCTTTACTCTGGCAGGAACTGCAGCAAAATCTCACAACCCTGATAGAGGCTGAAAGTAACCCGTTTCCCTGCACAACCTGAAATCAGTAGTGATGTACCGAGAGGTTTATGTTAAATATAACTGGGACAAGAAACAGCAAAAATGACAAATGAAATCAAATGAATCATGGCTCAGACAGTGGATTCTTAAATCTGATTGGTCAAAAAGCATTATATCGTCACTAGTTCCAGGTCACATGTTTATATTGATATGCTAATTCTGATATTTTACTGGTTCCATAGATACAGCTCATTTACAGGAACTTATATGATGGACATAATGTAACCCAAACCTTATAATATATGGGAGGAGTACCACATCAGTGTTCACAATTGGGAAAACAATATAAATCACAAGAAATGTCATGTTCAAGACTTTCTTACACATCTATTTTGCATAATATATAAATTTCACAATACTCTTGTAAAACTTAATATAACTTAAAATAAAGTACCACAGACAAAATGTATGACCAAAGAAGAGTTGATGCAAAACTGAACAGAAAATTGCACAAATGTATCCTGCTCAAAATGCTGCCTCATGTCACCCTGACACCAACATTACTGCAGATTTCCTGAGGAAAAATGAGATAAGAAAATTGTTGATTATACAAATTTATTTTTAAAGGGGGGGGAAAATGAGCGTCATCAATTTCAATCTTTCTTCAAAGCCTGCAAGAATCATAAATGTACACGAACTTAGACAGCTATAAACGCAGAAGATCGCACTACGACCATTTTGAAAACGCCCTTTGGACCGCGGCAGGAAACCCAGTAAGCATGGCGAGAACATGCAAACTTGCACACAGGCCCAAGGCGGAAATCGAACACTCGACCATGGAGGTGCGAGGCCATGGTGCTAACCAATTTCTCATGGTGCCACCTTAACGCAAAACTGTTAAGCATTTAAAATCATGCCCATGAATGTCTGTGTGCCCTGCAATGGATTGCCACCCCGTCTATCTCCTGGGATAGACTCCAGACCGCCCGCGATTCTGTATACAAGATACAGCAGTATAGACGGTAAGTGGGGAAGTGAGTATTTAAACGAGTAGCCTAAAGGGGTAAGAGGCATGGACCACTGAGACAGATCAATGAAAGACTTAGCTATAGCAGAAAAGATCATTGTTTAGTTTGTCTTAAGAGCATCGTGATACACTCTAATGCAACAGCACTAGTTTGACCATCAAGTATTTAATACATACAATTAGTATATATTATATATTAGTATATAATCAGTTAATATAAATTTGATTAACTTGATTTTTTAATAAATCACAAAGGTTGGACAGGTATGGATCAGAAAGTGGATGAAATTTTGGAGGGTTTAAAACAGTTTCCACTTGAATATTTCACATTTCACCTTTTATTTTAGGAAAAATTATGTTTTATTTTAATATTAAATACATTATAGCAGTAAAATCTTTGACCCTAGTTCACATGAAAATAATACTTTCCATTGCCCCAAGTTACCTGAAGAGCGGGCGTGTGAACTTCATCCTGCCTTGCTCTGTCGCCATCTTCAGAGCCAGAGGAACGGCCTCTTCCCAATGCGCTCTGACACACACACGCAGCCACCTACATGTACACACAAACACACACAGAGACAGATAGATTGATACCAACAAAACTAGTATCATACTGAACTGAGCACAGGCCATTTAGAATGTTTATTTACTTTATCAGTGCATTAAGAATGTAGATTTTCTGGGGTAATTAAATCTTTGTGCTTATTGATGCTGGTATAAAACATCATATGCTATACTATACTGTACATGGTTTTGTAGGGAAAATGTCTAGTGATCCTGAATACAGAATGACCAAGTCTCAGAGTAAGGAGCAAATATGAGAACACATTTACAGTATGTCATTTAAAAATATGTGAATTTGAATCTTCAGCATAAACCACTGACCCAACCCAAAAGCACAAGCACTCATGATCTATTCTGTTTACCTAAAACGGATCTCAGCATTCCGGATACTGTTGAAGTTATACACCTCCTGCATTCTTTTAACGTGAGACATAGGAAGAGGGTCCTGAAGAGTGTGTGAGAGAGAGAGAGAGAGAGAGAGAGAGTGTGTGCAAAGAGCCCATAGATATTCAGTGCAAGACATTGTCAATAAATTCAGCTTTGGTGCTTAACAAGTAGTACTGTATACGAGAGCGGTTTGAACATTTTTACACTGATGAAATATAGAAATAGTGTCTCAGTACCTCATGCACCAGCACAGCCAGGAACTCAATCAGCTGATGAGAGGAGAACTGCTCTATGTCAGCCTTTTCGAAGCCTGACAGATCTGTATCCTTAGCCTGACAAGTAACAAACACACATACAGTACAACACACACACACACGATTAAATATTCTCATTTCAGTAAATAAAGCAATATCATATTTATACATAACTCTCTTTTCATTTTTCATGTATAAAAAATATATAATGAAGACTGCTGGGATTTGCGTGCAAATAAAATCCTTTATAAAACTGCACTAACTACTGTATACATGAGCCTACTGACTCAAGCTCTATAGCAGTTCTATAAGAAAGGAATTAGCAGTTTACCTTCACCCATCTCTGGGCTAGTGCAGTGCAGACGTCTGCCAGAGTGGTGTCATACCTGAGTAAGGACAGTGTTTAGATGTTAAGCATCAATAACATGCATGGAAGCATACAAATATACACATGTGCACATGCACGCATGCATGCACATACTGTAATGCTGCTTACTCTGGCTTGACGGGGGCCATTCCTGGAGTGTGCATCCATGCATTCCAGTCCACTTTATTCAAGATGTCTACCTGTCATTGAGCAACGACAGAGTTAAGTCAGACCTTTAATAAAAAAATTTAAAAACACACACACACCCAGAGCTGCCCCTCTAGTAGCTACAATAGGTCCTTACCAAGTAGTTACACAAACTGTACAGTGATTGCAACACTGTGGCATGCAATAAAAATAAAAAACGAATGCTCGCACGGATGTTTTGCTGTTCCTTATTATTTTGTCCAAAAATAATAACAACAAGTGCAGAAAGTGCAGTTACGCATTTTGAGTCAAGTATTTTGTAATATTTGCAAAACATACTTCCACTTTTTTTTTCCCGCACTAGATAGACATGGTCACTAATTCGCATTTCTCAAGCTTGAGTTTGACAAATCAGTGAGGATCAGTGTACCAGATCCAACCCAATAGTTTCTGGTCCATAGAGAAGTACCTACTCTGCAAATCTACTTCTGAAACCATAACACTGAAACTGAAACTGGTCCTGCTACCTTTAGGACACACACACACACGTGCACACACACACACTCAGTCTTGCACATACAAGGATTTCTTACCTTGTCTTTGAAGTAGGTGAACAGGTAGTTTTTCCATTCGTCTGTGGTCACGCTGCTGTAGGCAAACATCTGGATGTAGGACTTCACGAAGCCCATGAACACCTCTGTATAGGGCGAATGAGACACAAAGATGTTCTCTGCATACGTTTGTAAACTCATTAACGACATAACGGCTTGTACTGCAACAATTACCAAGCAAATATTATAACCCACTATATATAGTCATGTGAAACAAATTAGGACACCCATTAAATATTCGTTATTCAGTGTGGAAATGTTGTGACATTCCATAGACAAGTTAATACATTTGTAATATTCCATGTTTGGGCAGATTTTGTGT
Organism: Clarias macrocephalus; assembly: GCA_011419295.1. Taxonomy (NCBI): domain Eukaryota; kingdom Metazoa; phylum Chordata; class Actinopteri; order Siluriformes; family Clariidae; genus Clarias; species Clarias macrocephalus. Next base: position 5,747 of record JAAGKR010005717.1, read on the forward strand.
AATATCAGACTTTATGTTCATCCTTTACTATTGTGTGTGTGTGTGTGTGTGTGTATCTACAGTACATGTACCTGGGCCTCCCAGCAGCTCTTCCAGGTGGTAGAGCAGAGCAAAACCTTTCTCATAAGGCACAGAGGAGAAGCATTCGTCAGGGTCGACACCTTCCAGGTTGGGCACCAGGTTAGTGTTGACATTGTTTTCTCCAAAATGGTTCACCTGGAAAAAAAAAACAGCACAGTCAGCTAGCTGGTTTCCGTCTGTGTGTATGTGTGTGTGTGTGTGTGTGTGTGTGTGTGTGTATGCATAGGTATGTTGGTGTGCCTTACAGACTCCTGTAGCTCTTTCCAACCTCCCATCGCTTTAAACTGCCTGAACTGCTCTCCTTCCATCGCTCTGCCAATCATTCTCTCCAGATACACAGTGTGTCCCTCATTCAACCTAGAAAGAGTCAAAGATCTTTAAACCTTTACGTCTCTACAGTACACGTGTGTGTTACGTACTGTATATTACACACTGATATACAGTATGGAGGAAGTGTTCGATACCCCAACACTAAACAGGGCTGTGACAATAAAATGTCAGTTTGCGTTTTTTTAACTAAAAATTAACCCCAGACAAGAATATGTGATGATGACTGATCACATGCCAAATTATACAGTGCTGTGAAAATTATTCTTTTTTTGTGCATATTTGAGATCATCAAACTAATTTCAATATTACACAAAGATTACCCGAGTAAATACAAAATGCAGTTTTTGTTAATTGATGATTTCACTTATTAAGGGAAAAAAGCTGTTCGACCTACCAGGGCCTATGTGAAAAAGTATTTGCCCCCTAACCCTAACAACTGGCGATGCATCTTTCAGCAGCACCACACCGGCACACTACCACCAAAAGTCTTGGAGATAATCAAGATGTTTTTTGCCAAATGTAAGACGAGTCTTGGTGTCCTTTTTGAACAGCAGTGGTTGTGCCTTAGTACTCTGTCATGGATGTCATTTTGGCGTTTTTCTTATTGTTGAATCATGAACTCGTGACCTTAACTGAGGCATGGATGAGCTCCTGGATGAGTCGTCCTTGTGCTCTTGGAGTAATCTTGGTAAATTGGCAACTAAAGGCAGGTTCAGGGTCTCACCATGGCTCGCTGGAATCCCAAAGTCTTATCAATGTAACCATATCCAGAGTGATACAGGTCAATTACTTTGTTTCTCATCTGTTCTTGAATTTCATTGGATCGTAGCATGATTTTTTGCTTTTTTTTGCTTTTCCCACTTCGGGTCAGGCAGGTTTAGACAGCTTTTCTCCCTTAATAAAAAAATTATCATTTAAAACCTGCACTTTGTATTTATTACACAAATTATCTTTGTGTAATATTCAATTTTCTTTGATGATCTGATACATTTCAGTGCAAAAAAATAATAAAAATCAGGATCAATACAGGAAAAGGACCAATACTTTTAGATACAGCACTGTATCTAAATGCAAGATTAATTCACAGTATGCGTATGATGACTGACCAGAAATGCTCCCAGGTTTTATTAGTCACCAGGTTTCCAGTCCAGCTGTGAGAAATCTCATGAGCAATGACCTACGATGAGATTTTAATAAACCACAGAAGTACACAAGAAATCATTCTCCTCACACTATTACATTATTATTAATAATGAGTAAAAGTTTGGTGCAAATTCATTGCTCATTCATTTGCAATGTTGAATGGACTTACAGAAGCAAGGGATCGGTCTCCAGCCTGGTAATAAACACAAGAACAGACTCTTACAATATGATGATGCACAGACACACAGTAAAGACGACTAGTGACTTATCATGTAAAACAATTTCTACAATTATTCTGGCAGATTAGTTCAAATTCACACTTTAACATAAAGAAAGGTGTGTGTTTAAACACACAAACATTTGTGTGATGGGAATGGATTTGCTGTGTGCTCTAACCAGGAGAGTGGGCGTGGCAAAGGTGAGGCAGGGGTTCTCCATGCCACCATAGGGGAAAGAAGGCGGAAGCAACAGCACATCATATTGTCCCCATACATACGGCCCTGCAAGACCCTCGGCGATCTTCAGCATCTTCTCCGTCTAACACGCGCACACACACACACACACACACACACACACACACATACACACACACACGTGTACATTTACACACATGAACAGTACAGACATTTACTAATACATTTATCACACATGGTTTAAACATGGCGCACACACACACACACACACACACACACACACACACACACACAATCGTTCCACACTTACTTCAGAGAACTCAAATGCAGCCTTGTCCACATATTCCTTCTCCGACCAAACTCTGGACCTGTGTCCGATCTCCCTGTACGACACAGAGGACATATTATCATATGCTTTCTCAGGCAAATTTACTGGCTGGTAAAATCCTTTCAGCTGCATAATTAAATGTCTCTAACTGCAAACCCAGACCAGACCCGAGGCTTGTTTTCACTCATCGCAGGTATAAATGTGCCACAGGGGTTTAAATTCCACTTGAATTATGAATGACAATAGGTGCTCATTTTAATGTACGCGTCACCAGACCTCATTACTCTCAAAGACCTTTATGTTGGTGGCAAGTGGTGTCCATCTACTGTATTATACAACCGTTGAAATAAACTTTAACTACCAAGAAAGCATAAAATGTTTGCATATTTGCATTCGGTAGACGAAACACAATGTGTGCACTGTTAATAGTTACATTTTTGTTTAAAGATACATATGTAATTAAGTTTGAGAGATTGCATTTGTATCAAAATATGCACGTTCCCACCAAAACTCAGAGATCTCATAGAATTGCAACACTATAACATTTTAAACTGAAATAAAATATTAATAAACTTTTAACTGTTAAACCTTTTATGCGATATAAAGTCTGTGGTTAAGTCTGTGTTCTATTACGTATGTAGTGTTACTACAAAATCTCTCTCAAATTTCTTCCTTCAGAGCCATTTAATCTTATAATTTAATGTTTTTAGACACTAAAGTTGTTTCAATATTTTAGAAGAAAGCCTATGAAGGCACCACAGACCATTTTTCCCGTCTTTTTTTTTTTTTTTTTTTTTTTTTAAATGTATATCCAAATTTCTTTTAAAGTAACTACAGTGTTCTCCTTTGGCAGAAATAGAGAATGAAATATGATCATATGAAACTAAATCCTTAAAGTAATATATTTATTTATTTATTATAACCTAAAGTTGCATACTCCTGCTCGTTTTAAAACAAACCAAAATTTTGGTAACACCATAGGCATAAGTTTTAAAGTTTGATTAAGTTCATATAAAAATCACAATCTTCTTAAGCTTCTGTTTTACTGGCTATACCATATGAAACTAATTTTAAATGCATAGCAATAAATTTTATTACGAATAAATAAATAAATAAATAAATAAATAAATAAATGAATAAACAAATAATGCATTTTTACAAAATCACTACAGTTGAAGAATGACCCAAGTAACGTCAAACAACCACAGAGTAAGAATGCTTGTGGCGTTAATGCAAGACATTTTTTAATTGATTCAAACCTTACTTTATATGTTGTAATTTAAGGGTCTTCAAGTCTGACCTATCAGATGGTTTTACACTGAGTATTCCTTTTCATATTAGAATCTAATATTAACAGAAATTCAGAGAGAAAACAAAAGGGAGAAAGAGAGAAAGTACCTGCTCTCTAGAGCTCCCACCACAAGGGCGATAAGGTAAGAGGGCATGGGCACCTGTGAATCACAAGCATGCACACACACACACACACACACACACACACACATGCATGAGTAAATACTGAACATGTTAGCATGCATCAAGATCTTCACCACAAGTTTCAGTAGCTATATAAAGGATCTGCTGGAAGTGACTTACGAGACAAACGGAAGGAAACAAATGTTTTAAAGAGCACAGTTCTTGTTTTGTTGTCCCTGGATATTTTGTGAGACTTTAAGACTTAAACGTTAAGTTACCTCCTTTAAATAATTCAAATTTAAAGGCTGGGAGCACATACAGGTTGCTCCAGATCACAAATCGTGACATTTATTAAATCTTAATCTTAAAACGTGTAAGCAACACGAGTGTCACAACTTGAGCTGAATGAGGAAGAGAAACTGTCTGTGTTTATATGCATGCATGTGTGTGTATGTGTGTGTGTGTGTACACAGAAAGAGAGAGAGAGAGAGATGCTGGTTGGCTAACCGGTTGTCGGAATCGGTAAATGATTCGGCTGCTGTCACTCGGATCAGGCTCCTGTCCATCACGCAATGCACTCATAAGTGATATCAGCTCTTTGGGCACAGACACCTAAAAAAAAACAAGAACAACAACCACAGAAACATAAAGCATACTGATTAAACTAACAAGTCCCCCTATATCTATAGTATGTGAATGTACTGTATATCCCAGAGCCGGTCAATGGGGGGTCAGAGATGTTATGGGGCAGTTTATCTTGTAAAGACTCTTAGCAAACATGGCATCGTGGACCAACAAGAAATACAAGGAGACTTTGGATGAAAATCTGGTTGCTACTAATAAGAAGATAAAAGTAGGTGGTGATTGATTGTCTCAAACTCCACTGAAAACCCGTGGGATGAGCTGTTCACAGGAACGAGATTCCGTTATTGACTTTGTACGTCATTAACTATTAAATCTATGCGAGGTTTCACAAAGTGTTGTTACAATAATTGTGACATGTTTTTGATGAAAGGAAAAATCTACAAATGGTATAATTATTTTCGTTTATAAACCTGTTTAAGAATATACTTTAGCTCGGGGGTGTCAAACTGGATCCAAAAGGGACCTGTGTGGGTGCAGGCTTTTATTCCAATGAAGTGGAAGCCACACCTGATAGTCTATTGAAAGCCAGGACTAATAAAACAGGTGTTATTGGGGAAGGCTTCTGCTTAGTTGGTATGAACACCTTTTTCCACACCGGCACTTTCTGGATCCAGTTTGACACTTTTAGGGCTAGAGATGGTCATTATGGCAAAAACAGCTGGGTGTGGTACCTGGGAATAGTAGGTGTGTTTCACTGATGGAGTGTCCTGGCAGGGCAGCATAGACCTGCAGTGAGTGGCCTGTTGGATTTGAGAAATGATCATAGAACTCGGTTACCGTGGGGGCAGTAGTCTTATATTTAGACTCATTTTAAAGATTATGTGCATAGTAAAACTGTACATGTACAATTAAAGAAGGAGTTTAACTGCAAGTTCTCATGTTGTCTAGGAAAGGAGAATCAAGAATCTTTGGCAATACTGAACTTAACGAGGACTTATTTTCAGGCTGAGAAAATGTAAACCAAAGCTGTCAACAAAAAAAAAATGTTTTTTTTTAATCCCATGTCTGAGGCCATTTAAGGCCACTGCAGCCAGGGCGAACCGGTTATAGATGCACATTGACAGGAAATATACGATTACTTCATGTTTATTCAAGATTCATTATATGGTCATCTTATAAAGCTTAATACATTAATCACTTAAAGACGTTAGCAAACACCTTCGTGCGCTCTGCTTGTCACCCACAGCGCAGGTGAGATAGCAGTCATAAACCAGATGAAGTTAATATAGAACAGAGATCACAACCTTAAGACGTGTTGAAAGGCGAAGTTGCAGAAGTGTGCCGTACAACCGCATTGTTTCAACAGCACTCTTCCTTCAACATTACATTGTTCTACTTAATTCCACTGCGTTCTTGTGTTCTCACATCTGATTGTTCAAAAAGTGTTGGTTATTTTCTACATAAGTGCTCAGGATGAAGGTTTTATAATTTCCCTGGAACATGACACACTGTTGCTTTCTTTGTCTCAATAACTTCTTTATTAACTTAATAAGAACTTCCATTGAAATTTCCATTGAAGGATAGCTGACCTCCCAATTTCTCAATAACTTGACAAGCCTGTTCTGTTTTTACACCAACTGACTTAAAGAAAGAGAAAAAAAAGAGGCTGGTGTGGTAACGATTATTTACAGCCTTTATAAAGTAAATGAAAACAAGAAGTAACTTGCCTCAAGCTGCAGTTGATTATTTTCCTGAGTGGACATACCTGGCACTGGCTGAAAAGGTAGGGGTGCTTTTTCCCAGCGGTTTGTGCAGGAGTTAGCCACTGCAGGGCCGAGGCCTTTGGCGACGTCTCAAACTCGATCTCCACAATCACATGCTGCCCACTGAACACACGTCACACGTTAACTGTACATCAAACTGTTCAGCTCGTAACATCATAAATCTCATATTTCACCCACAGATCAACGTTTTAGGATATTGTAATGACATGGATCTGACCTTGTTAGTTATAAATGCTATAAATCTGGAATAACTATGTAATTTAGAGAAACCTGTGAATTAGAGTGTGCAACATTTCTATGGGCTCAGGCATAAATTAATCTTTAAATTAATAAATGATAATAAATAAATAAAGTTCACATTAATAGTGAAATCTTATATTGTCTATCCCAATCTACAGTCCTATAGCACTTAAACTACCCGGTGATAAGAGTGTGATGATACCGTGAGAGCTCAAAGGGCAGGCTGATCTCCAGAGGGCTGCCTTTATAGCCCTGCTTCTCTCCCAGGGTAAACTTGGCAGCCTGGCCATTGGCTGATACCTTGAAGATCTTTAGGTCATTCGTATCAAGAGTCTAGAAGACAGAAAAGGTTTCATATCAGAGATTTAACCATAATAACCCTGGACAAAGTACCAACGCAGGTGAGATTACATGTACGAATGCGCTAATTGCCCATAATGAATACCATTATCAGCGCTCAGACATTAAATAATGGAAACACCAGACAAGGTTTAATGCATTTTCCATCCCTGATAAAGGGTTATTTTGAGTGAGACATGCTGGCATTTTTCCTTACAGCACACCATTATCAATTATCAAGTCTCTAAAGTTTCACATAATTTAGAAACACACAGGTTTGTCTCCTGGGAGAATGAAGTATCAGATCACAAATAGAAAATGTGCTCATTTCAGTCTGGCATGTTGTTCTGGACTATACCACAATGTTTTCAGATATCGATATTTCCAATAGTATTCATGGCAGACATGACAGAGCTTTGTGAAGTGGCAAAACACAAAAATTCCTAATATAATAACACATTGCTGATAAATGTTGCTGATAAAAGTATTAGCAATGTGTTTACTGGTTTAAAGTATTTTTTTACTTTCCTTTTTTAATAAATAATTGTACAATGATAATATATTATTATCAATGATAACCTTGTATTTGGGGATTTCTTCCAATACACAAACACTCCAATAAGTGAAACATTGTTTTGCCCTATAATATCCTACTAGTAGCAGATTATCCACATTGTTTATATGGATTAATAGGTTAACGCAAAACCAAAATAATGCAATCAAATAATATTTGCATTTCAAGATCTCTCTTGTGCATAATGTACTGTGGATTTATAAACAGACTAAATTCCTTAACAACATTTACATAAAGTTTATGTATAAATCAAACTAATTTGTTATTGTCATTAGAAAGCCATCAGACTTTCACACTCCACACACCAGCTAAAGTTCTTCCCTCACAGACCTGTCAGACTCGCAGCAGAGTTATTTTTCCCTACCATACTTCGTGAAGCCCCGCCTCCTGCAATCGGATTGGCTATTTGTTCAAATCGGTCCTCATGCCCGGTTATATGTAAACGAGTCGCCAATCAGACCGCGGGAAACCGTACAAGACTAGCCAATACGATCTCAGAAGGTGGGGTTGTCGCAAAACAGGTACGAAAAAACGCTTTGCGTGACAGTAGCGAGACTAATTCCGATAATAGATGTAACAGGATACAAAAAGAAAAACATGGATGAAATATTAACCCTTATATCATTATGTTACTGAAGCAAAATCTCAATGCACAAATAAATCTGATTTCAAAATAAAAATCAGTTTGGGGTTTAAATGTTGTTTCAATGTACAGGATTATAAATGATAGCTAACACACATTTCAGAAATCTTCCTAAGTATTGGCAATACGAAGGTGGCATCAATCTGGCACTAGTTATATAATCAGCGACTGGGAATCAAAACTGCACAAAAGAGAAATAATAGTAACTGCGTGACAGCAGCACTGATCCACTCATCGAAAATTCTGGGAAATCTTTACAACTTCAGCGCTTTCACAGCTAGCCAGCGTTACATTAGAGCAAGAAGAGAAGATGTATTAGACAGTGTTGAGATTTTACCAGATCAGAGAATTTCTCCTGCAGCACCTCCACTGTGAGAGCCACCTTCCCTTTCAGCACATGACTGTCGAAGTCCACATGATAGAACAAGTTCAGATGGCGAGTAACACACTTGGAGAAAGAAGAGAAAGAACAGGGGTCTGACACCGGAGCCATGATCACACACTACTCAGTCTACACACACACACACACACACACTCTCGGACACACGCACAGACAGCTGGGATGCTGCATTTTAACCAACTGACTGTAGTCCATGGAACGGAAGTCGGACTGTTGCATCACGGGAAATGTATTTTAATGAGTTTCGAGGCGGGACTGCACTGCTGTTTAAAAAAGGAAGGGGAAAAGGGGCACCGCATGCATTTTTATCAGAAAATATGAGATCACTTGGGAGCATGAGTTATTACTCTCTGTCACGGATACAAACACATCAGTACAAGCAGCAGTGTAAAAAGTATAGTTAATGTGCACAAGTATATGGAAGTATAACAGTGCTGAATTCTCCCAAAGCTAAATATTACATGAATTACATGAACTGAACAAAAACTTGTTGCAGTAAAAATGTTAGATTTTTTCTGTATTGCAACTGAAAAAAACTCACAGCATTTACAATGCTTGGCAATGCAGTTGAAAATGTAATTCAAATTTAAAAATGAAAGTATATTTGGGGAAAAAAAACATTCAAGGTACTAAATTGCTGTTGAAACATATTTTCAAGAGTTACTGAAATAAATCAACTTTACATGATGTACCATAATATACGGTGTGTGTGTGTGTGTGTGTGTGTGTGTGTGTTTGTACAAAGGTGTATGTTTGTTTTAATGATGAATGTCGAGTAGTAAGTAACCCGCAGCGCCCCTGCTGTGTGAGCCTGGAGTTGCAGCCACGGCCGCATGTATTTTTTTTTTTTTTTTTACACTATCAAGCGCTTCGATGTGATCCTGCTTGGTTTATTACATTCTGTTTTAGGGGAAAATATGGTGTTTGAATTTATAGCAGATTTTCCCTTCTTAAAACCCCTTCATAAATTAAGCCCATTCGACCACGTAAGATTTTGTTTGGAATGGAGGACTAGAATTATTTGTTAATGTCGCATTTTTTCCTACATCAAAAACACGCAATACAGCAAATGTAACTAATTTTTATGTAATCAGATGGGCTTGAGAGAGACAATGTTTGAATACGTCTACAATAGAATTGAGAAATGCAGCTGGTCCGAGATTCAAAATATAAATACTAAGTAGCTTGTTTTATTCAAACTGTGTTGATCATTTAATGATTTTATGACCCGACTTTTTTTTTTTTTTTTTTTTTTTTAGACCCAGCACTCCTGGGATAGACACATTTCTTACACTCCTAACTTTAACCCAAAATTATATTTTAAAATATAGTCTATTTATATCAGCAGGGTCGCAGGGAGTTATTTTAAATAAGATTTAAAGCATTTTTTGTATTGTTTCTTTACACTAATGTCACTTTGTCCTGTATTTGTAAATAGAAAATAGAAAAGCCTATTTATCATTACGTATTATTGAAGCTTTGTTGTTTTGTTCCAATAGCTGAGGCCAATTTGCTGCTTTAGAGCCTTGGGCCCTGGTTTTAAAGTTTAACTTTACATTGTTGGTAGTATATTGTAATAACAACATTAGACAATTTTACTGATTAAATACAGTAAATATATATACACTACCAGTCAAAAGTTTGGACACACCTTCTAATTCCATGGTCTTTCATGTTTTAATTTCTTCCTACATTATAAAACAATGCTGAACGCATCCAAATATGCAACAATCTCCTCTGAACAGTTCACATTGAGATGTGTCTGCTACTTATGCTTTGTAAAGCCCTTATAATGGTTCTAATCGGAGATGCTGTTTATTAATTGGTGATTTTTAAGGCTGGTCACTCTAAATGAACTTCTCTGCAGTTTCATCATGGTGCTTGAAGGGGTGTGCAAATGCACTTGACAATACTGTACTTGCAAGAACTATTCAGCTGACCTTCATGTCTTAAAATAACAATTGACAATTGTTGTTGTTACTTAATTGCATAATGTCTTATGTGTTATTTCATCATTTTGAAAAAATCCAGTAATATGTAGTTTGAGAATTTACCATTTTTATAAAAGAAACTCATGAATACATTATTGCCCATGTTGATAAGTATGCATATGTTTTTCCACTTTTGGCACTTTAACTGCAAAGTATGTAAAAGGCACACCAGTGAATGTTCCGTGCCGCTAAATTAACTGTGTTTTCCGAAAGAGCAACTGGCTTAACCACAGTAGGGAAATGGAGAAAAATAGTCCCTGGATGGAGGACGAAGTAAAAAGTCTGATAGCACTTTGGGAGGATGCATCAGTACAGGATGATGGCTAGAGGGAATGTACTGAAACAGGGCCATATATTTAAGCAATATCACACAAGAGGGAGCGCTATATTGCTGGATATAGGACGGCTGTGATGTGGTCGTAGGCACAAGGGTAAAACCCAATCTCTATAGCAGATCCTGATGGATAAAATGTCCATTTTCCACAATCACTATTTTTGCAGATGTGAATCATATAATTTCCATGATGCACTTTGTCACATATGGAGCATAATTTAAAATCCTCACATAAAAATTAAACAAACACAAAAATATAAACATAATTTACAAACTTTTTATCCTCAATGGCTGAGAGTTCGGTGTATAAGAGATGGCAGGGGCCTCACAGAGACCTGTAGTTCAAATATGATGATATGAAGGAGATGATGAGTCACAAAGAGAAGTTACAGCAGGCAAACATTGCTTCTCATTAAATGGTAACTCCTATTGAGAATATTGTGTTTGCGTATAGAAGTAAATAAAGCTTTTACGCCTTGCTTGTTAAACTCCTAGTTGTCCCTAGCTGATGCTGAGCAAAAATATCAGAATTCTCTGGAGTCCATCACCCAGCTGAAGAAAGAGAAATCTGACCTGATCCTACTGTGCTGAAGACAGTGTGTGAATCAGTGCACCACACTTGCACCACAGATTATGCGTTTGTATTTTTGAACCAAAAAGAAAACTGTATTTTCCAGTTGCTAGTTATTTTAGTGAATCACTGCAGATGTAAAAACTTATCACTTGAATTCGAACCTCTTCTGTTTCATGTCTGTGTTAAAGGAGTGTGAACAACAGCAGCATGATTTCTGTGTCTTCCTGTGCAAGTGTGAACAGATAAAGGAGAAGCTTAAACATTCAATTAAATTGCGCACATTTTCATCTTTTGTTGCAGTTTTATAGCAGTTATTGTGCTTTTCCAACTCTTCTGCAAAAGGGTTCCACTCATTTGATAAATCTCACCGGTGTTTCATCATGATGAGCTTACTGTACATACATGTGTTATGTTTGTCCTTTAGAGCAATGCTGTACCCAAGACATACACAACTCACTTGCCTTGAATTGGAACTTACGCTTAGCAGGCTTTGAGCGCTTAGATGTTTTTGGTTTTTTCTTTTTTATGTAAAATATACCAATTAGATATAAGATCAAAACCACTCTTATTACTGTAGTACAGTAATTAATGGATAGGATAAATTAGGCAGTCAGTTCTTGAAGTTGATGTGTTGGAAGCAGGAAAGATTTGCATGTGTAAGAATATTAGTGATGTTGACAAGTGCCAAATTGTGACTGCTAGGAACTCAGGCTCAGAGAACGCAAATGCACTTAAGATATTTATTAAAATACAGTTCAGTGAACACGTCGATCAAAACCAGCAGGGGTAAGCAAAATTGAAGGTCCAAGAAACAGGCAATAGTCGGGTAAACTAAAACAAACTGGATCAAAAATCCAAAAGAGCATGCATGTTCAAAAAGACTTGGTAAAGACACTGGCGCAAGTCACAGGGAGCATATACTTCAAAAAGACTTGAAGTCTTTTTTATTTGGATCTGTGATTAGTCTCAGGTGTGTTAGAATTCCAGCGAGCTGGAATGTAGGCGCTGGAAGCTGTAGTTCATGTTCACTGGTGTTCTGGGTCTGGCGCAGATGGCATAGCTGTGGGCCAGGTCAGGATGCCTATGTCCATTGTTGAAATGGGTGCATGAGCCATCAGACCTGGACCATGGAGCAGCGAAAGAATGTGGCATGGTCTGATGAATTTTATTTTATTTTACATCAGCGGAGGCAGTGTGACGCTCTGGCGAATCTTGGGTTTTGACATTCATGTGGTTGTTACTTTGGCATGTACCACCCACCTAAACACTGTTGCAGACCAAATCTGCACTCTTCATGGCAACAGTATTCCTTAATGACAGTATGGCACCTTCAACCCTGCCAAACTGCAAAGTAACAAAGAGGTAATTGTGTTCACTTTCATGGTACAACTTGTAATTGTACAAAGTAATATTTAAGTATTTCAGTAATTCCAGAGGTTTCAATTAGTCACATACCCTGTTATTATTATTATTATTATTATTATTATTATTATTATTATTATTATTATTATTAACAATTATATAATTGTTAATAATAATAATAATAATAATAATAATAATAATAATAATAATGATAATTATTATTATTATTATTATTATTATTATTATTATTATTATTATCTAGCTCCTTTAACTGTATATTCAGCTTAATTGGTGCAAAATAAAGAAAAACAGAAGTTTAACTGTGGAGTAATATTGTACTCACTCAGCTGGTTAGACAACAACCTTCCATCATTATGAATGCCTAAAGCAAAACTGTTAGTTCATTGGAAAACAGCCAAAAAAAACAACAGCTGAATCCCGCTTTATGTTTATATCCCTTAATTATATACTGTATTATATACTGTACTGATCAATATACTATATATAGATATGAGAGTGAGCCAACATATTTTTAATTATCTTTTAGAGAAGACAAATATATCAGTTTTTGACATAATCTCCTTGCAGTTTAATGCACTTTGTCTATCTGTCAACAAGCTTTCATATTCCCTCATTAAAAAATGTTTTAAGCTGTGCTGTGAGCTACGAATGCACCACTGTCTTCACTTCTTTGTCAGAAGTGAATGGCTTCTTCCAGGCCGATGGAGCAAGATCAGGACGATTATGAGGATGCTTTAACACTTCGAAACAGTATGTCAACAGTGTCAAGCCTGGAGAACTATTCCTCAAGACTACATTGAAAGAATATATGAAACTCTGTTCCTTTGGAAGCAAAATATGAAGGAAAGAGGGGTGTCTAAACACTGTGGCAGTGAAAGAGACAAACACAGCCTGGAGTATGTACAGTATGTTGCCTTGACCCTCCTCTAGATGTCGCACTTTGAGTGGAAATGAACACGAGCTCATAATTGGTCGGGTTTAATTGCTTGCATGTGTCCTCCACATTTCCCCACAAACACGTCCTCATGGGCGGAGACACTCATTACCGTCCAGTGCGCTCTCTCACCGCCTCTCTGAGGAGACTGGAGCAGACATGGACTAACTGGGAAACACACAGAGGCAGAGGCAGTGATAAATAAGGAGAGAGGCATTGAGCTGGCACTGTGTGTGTGTGTGTTGTGTGTGTGTGTGTTTTGGGATATAGCTTCCCGTCACTTGGAGGATATCCCTCCAGGAAATCAGGAGATTGTCCCACTCCCCCGTGGATCGTTCATGTGCCTGGCTGACAAGCAGCAAACTGTACAACACACATAGTTTTTTTTTTTTTTTCATGGTTTAATTTTGGGTCACACAAAACAAATCTTTGCAATCACATATATGCCACATGGAATAAATAAACGCATATATTCTTATGCGTTATAATCAATTCTATATTAAATTAATCTAATTACATTTGATAGATTATGAGATGATATGTCAAAAATAATTGTGACAATTCTATATAGTTATAGTTTTGCTATAAATTAATCATATGTAATATATATATATATATATAAAGTCTGGTTCGATGTGATATTTTCAAAGACAGATAAAGAACACACACATACACACACGTACGCATACACGAAGGAAGGAACACGCGCTCCTCCCAGCAGTCCTGGCAGGAAGGTGGTGACGTCAGTCGGAGCAGCGGCTACGGGCACAGATTCGGGTTACAATATTGCTGTGTGCGCGCGCGTGTGCATGTGTGTGTGTGTGTGTGTGTGTGTGTTGGCCCTCGGTGGGCCGGGCGCGAGGAGAGAGGAGGAAAAGCGTGTTTACACAGACGGCCGAGTGCCTGGGGAACAGAGCGGGAGAGGAAGTGAGCCGGCTCTCTGTCTGCCTGCCCCAACTTCCTGCTCAGAGAGAGAGAGAGAGAGAGAAACACTCAGGATCCCATTACAGTCGGACTGTGCTGCCGAGACGACCGACAGCATGGAAAAACAGGGCATTTTACGGAATTCTTTTTAACACATTCAAAGGACGGACAAAAAAAACAACAACAAAAAAAAAAACTCAGCCGGGTATGTCACACACATTTTCACGTTGATAACTGTAATTACATAACATATAAATATATATCTATATATCTATTATATGTTTATATAGCATACACATTGTATGAAAAACAAAACAGACAGGAAATGTTGTATCCTTCTAGATAACTGCATGAAATGTTCTCTACTGTGTTGTGTGTCTTGTGTTTTGTGTGTGGATTAATTATGTAGCGGTGTGTGTAAGTTTGCTGGCTAAATGACGAGTGTGTGTGTGTGTGTGTGTGTGTGTGTGTTGTACTTTGACAGTGTCAGACCTTTTTACGCATGGAAACGTTGAGCGCACGCGCCTCATTCCCGAGTTTCAGTGTTTGTTTGTGAGTCTTCAAGTTAGGGGAGAAAGAAAAGAAGAAGAAAAACACACACACACACACACACACACACACACACAACAAAATGTACGACTGGCTCTTTAAAAGCACGAGCGGAGTTTCTGGTTTGTCTGGAAACAGCAGCGGCAGCGGCAGACTAATTGCCATGCGCTTCCGGATAGAAACTGGCAGCCGCACAGCGTCTTGAAAATGAGTCACCGGGACCAACAAAGAAACTTCAGTGCGCAGTAGGGCCGACCTGCCTTCTCCCTGCTCCATCTCACTGTCTGGGTCACTCCTCGTGCACACACGTTTCTCTGGTCACGCAGACAAAGTGCCCATCCAAGGCACGTCTAATTGCCTGGGTTCAGGTTCTGTCAGGTATGAGTTGGGTTCCCTGCGCACACACCTGTAGTACAGTAGGTGTTCTGGACTGCTCTGGTGTTCATGACGCTCTGAGATAACTGTTCTTGAAGAGTGGGTAAAGAGTGGTCCGAATCTCTCTCTCTCTCTCTCTCTTGGAGCAGCCTGCTGAATTTTTCCACTGTGAGCAGGAAGAGGCGCGCGTTTAGTCATGGCTCAGTCA
The DNA here is from genome assembly GCA_011419295.1 of Clarias macrocephalus. Lineage (NCBI taxonomy): Eukaryota > Metazoa > Chordata > Actinopteri > Siluriformes > Clariidae > Clarias > Clarias macrocephalus. Next base: position 21,292 of record JAAGKR010005717.1, read on the forward strand.
TGTCTGCACACAGCAACTAATCTCATTACGGGTTTCCGTTCGAGCTGTGGCTGAGGGACAGCCATATACTGTAGTTTGGCTCCTATAAACTGTTGTGCACACAGCTATTAAATGCAATCACTGGGGCTTGTAGAGTTTACATCTCTCTATGCATATGGAATATATATATATAAAAAAGTATTTTTTTTTTTCAATCACTTGGGGGTTTGTTCCACTTGAGCATGCACTGTCCACATCCTGTAGTGCACCACCCAGTCTGTGCACTCATCCCAGGTTTACCCTGTGGAAATGTCCTGAATATGCATGCGTCTAGTGGTTTTGTCTGTTGGTCGTGTTTCCCTGCTTAACCGGCATTCCCCATTTACTACTTGGACTCTGCTGAAAGGGAGTGAGGGAAGCACTCGAGCTTGATTACTTCTAGACAACATCTCGCCTCCTTACAACCTCTGGTGTCCCAGAATTGCATAAAAAAAAGCACAATTTCTGCTTGTTTCTACAGTACCTACCATTCAGTGGAGCCAATTTGATCTGTTTACTCTTAACGTCATTATACCTCACTTGTCAAGCAGAAATATGAATGAGTAATGGTACATTAGTAATTTCTTTGTAGTGTTTGTTGTGAACCTGCATGTGCAGATGAGTCATTTGCTTGGCCTCACAATAGGTTTAGCTGCTAGCCAGGAGGGAAGAGGAAATCTTCCATTTGTGCCATATGTCTGTGCAGTCCCACTGTCCCCAATGTTTCCGGCTGGCTCCCTGCAGCAGGAATTCCTACCTTTCAGTTTGGGAGCGGCATTCAACAGGAAGCCGCCTTTCAAAGGAGAATTGGAGGAAGTCCTGATTCGGACAGTTTTACGGTTGCTCAACGCAAATGCTCGACTCGGAGGATGCTAGAGCAGGAAAAGATTTTATTTTGCTTCATTTGAGGTTGAAAACAGGGCAGCTGGGTGTGGGAGAGAAAACTGTCTAATTTGGATTAAAGCTTCAGCATCCTAAGGGACCACAAACGCCAGCAGATGGAAAAGGAAAAACATTAATTGTATGCAAATGTACGATAGATCAGATGGGAATGTGTTTGTATATGTGTGTCTTGAACTACCCTGGCAAATAACTCCAGCATGTCTTGGCCGAGTATAAGCCCTTCATAACCACATTCTCCTCTGTCACAGTGCAAGCATCCTGGACTACATCGGTGTATGTGTGTGTGTCACAATTACTCACTCTCTCTGTCGTCTCCAAGTTTAGAATTTAACAAAAACTTTTACATAGCAGTAATACAGGAAAGCATCCAAACCAATCAACGTGCGGAAGGTTCAGTTTGCAATGGCAATCCACCTAATATCTGAATCCCTGTAAATCCCTCCCTGCTGCTGAATTTCTTGGGAGAAGAAATGTGTGCAAGAGGTGAGACAGTGGGAATGTTAGCTGATGTGGGTTAGACAGAAACATGTCAGAAACAAGACTTTCCCAAAATAAGCCAATCAGAGAGTCCCTCTTCGCCAATAAAACTGTCAGAGATGGTGAGTCAGGCGGGCTGTTTTCATGCCCAGCTCACTTTCTCTCTTTTTTTTTTTTTCCCCTGCTCTCTGCCTCCCTGTCATATAATTAGTCTCTTCTCTCTACTCATTGCAGTGTGCCTCGTCATTCATACACGTGTGTGGCAGTTGCAGTCCTAGGACAGTAGATTGAACTAGAGTTACATCATGCCCCCTGGTGCTTGTAACTCAGTCAGACAGGGTGGGTTGGAGTTTACGATGGCCTGTCTGAGACAGCAATCTCCTGAGACGAAGCACTGCATGGTGGGACAAGTAGAAGAAGACTAACAAAGCAAAGAGAGAAGTTTGAAATTATTAAAGCTATCTGTTGCTAGTGAGGTTCATTTCAACCGAGTATTTATTTTTATTTTTTTATAATTAACCCTATCACTGTGTCGAAATGTAAGGGTCTCATGGGTGACATTTTAGATGGAAACACAGCTCCGAACAGCTCTGTTTTGGCTGAGGCATGAGGGGTGGAGGTAATTTATAGTCTGGAAAAATGTGAACAGAAGTTTTTAAATGAAGAAAATAATAATTTGCATTGCATTTTAAGCTGTTTTTGAAATGACATAATTACTGTATGTCTAGGATCACTTATCTTAAAGAGCTAAGCGTAGTGTAAAATAATCCTTGGTTTACTGTACTCTGTTTACACAAAGATCTCGGGCGTATAATTGTGCTAAATGGACATGGCTCTATGCATTGAATAGTGTTGCTAATCTAGTATTTCCCCTTAGAGCTGTCAATCACAAGGTAGCTCCGAGTCTTAATAAGAAGCTCCACCTTTTTGTCCGTTACGCTCTCAGAGCCTTTCCACATGCCGTCTAGTCTGTACAGCCACTCTGCCTGGACATCATTTATTCTCATTTGAATACCAAATCCAAAGACCGTTCTTATGGTAAATACTAATGTTTCATTTAGCCAAATGTGTAGCTTGTAGTAGTATAAAGTTATAGTATGCAACGTAAAAACGTGTTAGTAGACCTATAATTAATACTTGTTGTAGATGTTCTTGGCAGGTGGACATAGCTTATATAGTTATAAGCTATATTAGTGAGTGTGTTTCAAAGAGCATCTGAAAAGCTTAATCAGTCCAGAGCTAAATCAAGGAAGTCAGTTACTAACTTTCAGAGTGCTACTACTACTACAGGACATTCATCATGCTCTGGAGCTAAAAACCTTCATGGGCATGTATTGAATATGTAATTTTGTCTATGTTGCAGTGCAAATATCTAGTTTGTATTTCATATTTATAGTGGCTGACAGAACGATGGCACTAATGATTTAATGAAGAGAATGTTTGCCAGTATTTATTCATCACCTCGAAAGCATAAAAAAAATAAACAGATGATTAAATTTTTGACAAATTCTACATAAATTCCAGGCAATGCATATATAACCTGTAAAAAAAAAAAAAAAAAAGTAGCCTTTTGCACAGGTCCATATTGCGATTTCGATTTTTATTCCCTTAATTGTGAAGCTTTATAAACAAGCGTGTCAGTGTATTCTCTGGAAGTGCATTTTGTCTCAGACAGCCGAGGAGTATAAAAGTGACAGAGCGCTCATTTAAGGCCTGGAGCATTATCTAAGAAATACAGCAGGATTAGATATACTTCACCCTCTCCTTTCTGATGGTGTAGTCCATGTCAGCCTGTGTGCCCTGAGTTAGTGAGCAGCCTGAACAAAGCAGCTAATGTTCTCTCCGGTGAGACACTAAATCAGAGTGAAGCACTGAGCCTCTCCTGCCACTGAATGTGTCTCTCTCTCACACACACACACACACACACACACACACACACACACACACACACACACACACACAGACTGCACGTCTGGCCAACACTGTCTATAGATCCTCAACCCACAGTGTCTGATATAGAGTCAGTGGGTCAGTTGTAATGTTATTGATGCTTGGTTGACACTGAAAACATGCACTCTTTTCTATATAATAAGGTGTGTGAGGCAATGAGGCGCTCAGGGAGCCGTAATCTGGTTTGAATTTGAGCTGTTTTGAAGCCCTAGACTTCCCGTGGAGCGTGATTACGGTCTCTGTCCTGTCTCGGACTCCGCAAGAAAAGCAGTGCCGTGTGTAGTCTCAGGATTGCTAAATTATTCAGAAAAGATGAAGTGTTTCACCCGGCTTATCTTTGTATTGTCCTGCCTCCTGGTCATTTCAGCGTGTGTAAATGTGTGTATCGGATTTTCGACTCAGTGCTTTTCTGCTGGTTTTGTTCCAGTTGCTTTTGGGACATGTAAATAATTAATGTAATAGAGATATAGTTTTACACCCTACTCAGCCTTTTTTTTTTCATGTTATCTCTTTAATACTTGTTGTTCTACCACTTTTTTTTCCTTCTCGTCTTCCTCTTCTGGTATCTCCTACAACTTTCCCTGTTCACCTACCTTCTCTTTTTTTAAATTTCCTGTCAAAACCACACCCTTTGCCACAGAACGATGTGTTTACCTTGGCCTTCTTTCCTGACTGTCCACGTTTGGCCTTTATGTGGTGCTTTCTTGCTTGTTCTAATTTTTTTTTCTCAGATCAGTGGTCTAACACACACACACACACACACACACACACACACACACACACACTCAATAAAAGCAAGGCAGAGCAGTCCCCAGATCAGTACAGCTTTCTTTTGCTCGCCTGTTGTTGTTTATTGGACGGTTTGTTAATATGCAACAGAACAGGAAATGCTTGCTGAGTTAGAAGGAGGGAAAAGCCTGGTGATTTTGTTCAGAAAACTTAGGGAGGTTTTTCCCCCCCCTCCTTGGTTGTTTTAAACGTGTGTAATGAAATTTGTATAAATACAATAGTTTCAGTCAGATTGACGTACTAGTCACACAATTTCTAAGCACAAGTGAGAATAACAGTGACAGTGAAAATCTGTGAATATTAGAAAAGAGGTTTATACTTTTATGACATGTGATGTTGACATCTTTGTTACAGTCACCCTGTTTAGGGTCCTTTAAAACTAACTTCTGGTTATTTCTGGAAGATGACAAAGGTGTAACAAAACTGTGTGACACCGCAAATAGTTTGCTAATAGTAAATATGTAAGGAAAACACACACATACTCCAGTAACTAGAGTCATTAAACCCAATAAGCTCAACAATTTTCTAAACCTCATGATGCCCGTGTTTACCCAGCAATCACAGACAGCGTTGTGTAGTTTACTTCTGATAAATTCTCCTAGAAGGAAGTTGAAGAACGGAATGACAGAATGGGCGTGTGCTGACTGGAAATGTTCATTTACCTACTTATGTAGAGAGTCAAAAATGTACACTGCTGAAGCTTTGTCATTTAAATCACAGCCTATTACCGAATCTATCGAGTCTATTTGAAAATGCAGAAGTCGATGACGCAGTCATGATGATTTTCCGTTTCTGACCACCGTGTGTGTGTGTGTGTGTGTGTGTAGCAGACATGGAGAGTGCCATCACGTTGTGGCAGTTCCTGTTGCAGTTGCTGCTGGACCAGAGCCATAAACACCTGATCTGCTGGACGTCCAACGATGGCGAGTTCAAGCTGCTCAAGTCTGAGGAGGTGGCCAAACTGTGGGGTCTGAGGAAGAACAAAACTAATATGAATTACGATAAACTGAGCCGAGCTCTGCGCTACTACTATGACAAGGTAACACACACACACACACACACACACACATACGCAGGACTTCTTATAATCTGGTTCATTTTAAATAAAGAAGGGAAATCTGCATTTTACCTCGTCAAATAAAAGTCTGCATTTCTTGTGTAGTCTTGTATGAAAGTATTCTTTAAGTACAACGAGTCGAATCGAGTGTTTATTTTCATCTTCAAAACGATCAAGTACAGTAAATATGAAGGGCAGCACTACGGTGCAGTGTGTAGTGATGCCCCTCCTCAGCTCCACTCTCCAGTTTGATCCTGAGCTCAGGTTACTCTCTGTGCAGAATTTAACACGTCATCTCTATGGGTTTAATCCAAGTTCTCACTTTTCTAACCAACTCCCAAAAAATGCCAGTATGTAAGCTGGCGACTGAATTCTCCTTAGGTGTGAACATGTGTGTGTGCGTGCTTGTGTGTGTATGTGTGTGTGTGTGAGAGAGAGAGATGCCCTGCGATGTATCCTGCCACCTCACACACAAGGTTTAGAGCCACCATGACCCTGACCAGAATAAAGCAGTTACTGATGATGTATAAATCAGTAATAAAACCATAAAATGTGCAAGTTTTGAAAATACACGCTCAATGTGTATACAGCCTTTTATATTGTATTGTACATAATAAGCTTGTATTCATTTATGGCTGAATATTTGAGATATTATATAGACATTTAATGTGTGGAATTGTGTAATTAATATTTGATTCATTATTTAATTGTTTTACTTCTCTATTGCAGAATATTATAAAGAAAGTGATCGGTCAGAAGTTTGTGTACAAGTTTGTCTCATTTCCTGACATCCTGAAAATGGATCCTCAGGCAGTGGAGCTTGGCCGAGAAGGAGGCAGCGTTATGTTGCAAGAGGCCGAGTCTGATGGAGGGGAGGGGGAAGACTCTCCAAAACTCTCCCTTTCATCGCTGAGAAACCCCGCCAGCAGGAACGAATATCTTAACTCTGGCCTGTACTCTTCTTTTACCGTTAGCTCCCTTCAAGGCCCGCCACCACTGCTGCATCCAGTCAAAGTGGAGAAACGGAGAGGGGCGGAACGAGGGGAAGAAGGACCAACCGTGATTAGGTTTGTCACCAACCGGTCAGAGAAAGCAGTGACCCTGCCTTCCTCTCCTGCCCCTACCTCATCAGAGGTTTTCTTCAGCTCAAAAGCCTCCCCCGATTCCTCTCGTTCGTCGACCCCGTCTCATAGCCCGTCCTTCTTACGGAGACTGAGCCCAGAGGCTCGGATGGACGAGTCGGAGCAGAACGCTCAGCCTCTCAATTTATCGTCCGGCCACAGGGAACGAGCCCAGGTGCAAGTCTCGCCGCACGAGAGGAGGAGTAGCACCAATGGACTTCCTCCCAAAGCTCGGAAACCCAAAGGTCTGGAAATCTCAGCTCCTTCCATACTGCTTTCAGGAAGTGACCTGGGCTCCATCGCCCTCAACAGCCCTGCATTGCCCTCAGGGTCCCTCACACCAGCCTTCTTTACTGCACAGGTAACACACGCACACGCACACGCACACAACCTCCTCACACCCATACAGTGTTCCCCTGTGTGGTTTTCTACCCTCATACCACAAGTTTAGCTATTTAAGGCATAATATGTAAGTAGTAGGCAGAGATTTAACAGAAAGAGAGAGTGAGACAGGAAGAGAGAAAAGAGGAGAGAGCGGGAGGGAGGGAGGGAGCAGTGAGACCTATAAGTGAAGCCATATGCCTGTAATCCTGCCCACTACAGTGCAGCGACACAGGACAGAGAGAGAGTGTTGAAATTGATTTCATATGTCTCTCAATGGCCGGAAACTGGTAATCCAAGGGCTCTGACCTCTGAAGAGCAACGCATTCATACACTCATCTCTCTCTCGTTAGGGAAGCGACAACCCTATTCCGTGTAATAGTATAATGAGGATATCTTATCCCCTTCAACTTTTGAACTTATTATTCATCTTGAGGAGTGTTAGTGTGACTTATTCTAGAATTATGGAGAAATAAATAAAAATAAGTTGCTAGATGTGAAATGAAAGTTCACATTCCAGAGACAGGACTTTAAGTGCTTAAGTAAGCCTGTCCTTAGAATATTAATGCAATGATGTATAATAATGTCTGTAATCATATTTTAGTCTAATTAATTTCAACTTGTCCTTAAAATTGCATCAAAATACCATTCACCCTGCAATCTATTTATTTTTGCCAGACAGAACAACTACCATCAGTACCATAGAGGCTAAAAGTGGGCACACGTCACCTCCTCCTAGCACAGCAGGCATATCATTTTTGCACGTGCTGTATTTGTCATTGCATTACATTTCGACATTTCTACTCGGACATGCACTGCATTGTTAAAAAGAAGTGTCCACATTATAACCGTAATATAACCTTCCTGTTAAATGGAACTTGATATAAACTTGATATATCGCTTGTCAGGTATATATTTGACTCTTTTTATTCATAGCTATAGTGTCGTAATCAGCACTTTGCTTGTAGAGAAAGCATGAGACGTGGACTTTGATCCTGAGCAACACTTCCCCTCTCACCAAAAAAAAAACAAGAACCATACGCACACCCACACACTCTGAGCCAACGGTGTGACATTGTGCATACGTCTAATCAGAAGCTCAATCTTCTCTTACTGACCCTGTATGTCTGTTTCTGTGTGTGTGTTTCTACTTCTTGCCCGTAGACTCCCTCGGGTTTGCTGCTGGCTCCAAGCCCTCTCCTCTCCTCCATTCATTTCTGGAGCAGTCTGAGTCCTGTCGCTCCTCTCAGCCCAGCAAGACTACAGGGACACGGATCCCTCTTCCAGGTAAACACACACACACACACGTTACTTTCATAAGCATCACGCACATTAATAAAGACGTTTGAAGAAACTTTTAAGACTGAGTGTATACCGTGTGTGTGTGTGTTGGGTGGCTCAGTGTTTGACATCAGGTGAACACTGAACAATTATTTGCGTTTCCTATTATAGCACTGGGCTGAAAGTCTGGATGAGCGTGTGCTATGTGATGAGTGTGTATCTGAGCGTTTACATGTACGAGTGAGGATCTGTGTGCTTAGTGCGTAGCATGTATTTTAGCCCAGGGAGTGCGTTTCTGTTTGGTGTCATGTTTCACTGCTCATGTGAGGGAGAGGGGAAATCCTGTGGATACTTCCTGTTCTGGCTCAAGGGAGACTGTCTGCACAGTGTGTGTGTGTGAGCGCGTTTATGGACGGCTTGCTTTGTAAGGGGCAGGGTGTGGCTTTGCTGCAAACAGCACAACAGGAAGCAGATCAGGTAACCGAGGCAACCTTCTTGACAATGCTCGTCACAGTTAAAAATATGCACTTCCGGCACATTATACCACACGCACGCACACAGTCGTGTTCACACTCCCACTTCCCCAGGCAGAGGCAGAAGGAGCTCTCTGTCTGGTTGTACTATTGTTTTAGTTTTGGTCTTTCTTGTATTTCTTTGTTGCTCTTCAGTCTTCTTTTATTCCTAGTGATTCTTACACACTATTTCCTTATCCAAGGTCACTCTGGCAAAAGGATTTACTTGTGTATCTTTAAGCGTACGTATGCGTTTTGGAAATAAGCTACAGATGTTTCCTCTCCACTCTGGATACGGGGTGGGGGGGTTGTGAGGGGGGGGCAGCTTCCTGTTAAAGTAGGGAGGGGGTGATAACTGAAAAAGACTGACTGTGTGTATGCTCAGCGCTCTCATAACAGGAAGTTCCTCTCCTAGCATTACTATGATGCATTAGTGGTCATGAGAGGCTGCCTATGAACATGTTGGTGTGTGTGTGTGCACGAGTGAGTGAGAAAGAGAAAGCTTCACATTCAGAGTCCTGTTTGCATAGTAACAGTAATGTTAAAGGAACAAATAAACAATCCTTTTTTTAGCTTTGGACCTACTGTATTAACACATGCTAATATACCATCCTGCTTCACACGCGTATTTTATCAGTATTAGACATCGCTGTAGGCGTACAGACGAGTTTCTCTTGTATGTCGCAGAGCCGATGATGTAATCGTTGCTTTCTCTCCACAGTTCCCTACTCTGTTGAACGGACCTCTCCCTGTGCCTCTCCCCAACCTGGACACTTCAACGTCCCCTTCTTCACTTCTCCTCTCATCTAGTACACCAAAATCCTGATTCCAATCCCTTGTTCCAAAAAAAAAAAAAGAAGAAAAGAAATACTATATAAATACTCATTAATACTTGCTAAAACAATCAAGGTTGCACTACACCACCTTGTGGTTATAGATACCACAAAAATAACCACATCCAACATTTTACAAAAAACAGATTTCATTTTTTAAAACATTTCTTAGACCGAAACTCAGGCTGTACACGAATGAGCTCATGCGGTAGGTAAAAGTGTGCCAAAGAAAGCAAAATGGCACCAGTGAGCTGTTTGAAAAACTCAGCCTTAGAATGTACCATGCAAAACTCTGCAATTTTTGTTCTTTTTTAAAAAAAATTTTAAAGAGTCCATTTTTCACACGAGACGCACAAAAGCACTGCTGGACCATAGAAATCCACACAACCTCCTATCCTTACGGTGTCCTCCATGCATTACATCAGATGTTTGTTGAGGACCAAAGATACCCTTGAATCCCAGATCACACACTCCTAGTAGAGGCTTACATATTTTTTTTCCCAGTTGTAGTCATTGCAGATTCCCACCCACAAGTTAGTTCTGCTGGGTGATAGAGCAAAAGTCGAACACATGCCTCCTACATCGTATTCTTTGGAAATGCAGCTAATGCGATGTCACAGGGCAGCTGAAAGCACTTGGAGGAGAGCACTATCTACCCACTACCCAATTCTGTACATATACAGTACATGAGCGCAGAGATCTTTCTAAAATACAGGAAGAGACTTGCCGTCATCTTTCTTTACCCAGAAAGCAAAGTCAATCGCACTCCTAGTCCTGGTTTCCGGGTTTCAGACGTACAAATCATCAGAAAGTAACTTTGGGCATCTCCACATTCATCTCTCCCAGTTCAAGCTTCAGTTCCACTCAGTTCAGTGAAGCTCCTACTGCAAATCAACATTGGACAGCATACCCATCACAACCCGTATTAGTTTCAAGTGTTTGTTTTTGTGTTGTAATCTCCTTCTGAGGCTGTGAATCAGGTTTTCTGTTTAATTTTGTCTGATATTGTATATTATTGTATTGTATGCACTGTGCTTTAAACTACCGGCTGTGCCTTTTTTTCCTGTGTAAGAATGTGTATATGTATTTTTTTTTCCTGCTTTTAAAAAAAATTCAAACAAAAATGTTTTGTAATAGACGAATTCCATCACAATATTGGAAAGAAAAGCATTGTAATAGCTTTGTTATTTTTTCATTACGGAATTGAAAACGAAATGTATTCTCATATTAATTTTATATTTTTTTGCTTTCTAAGAGTCAAAGAATTGTGCCTGTTTTCAATAAAAGGAAAGCATTGAATGCTGTGCAATGGTACGTTCTGAAATTTGTGCTTAAAAAAAAAAAAAAACACATACACAGATACTCATGAGTAAAAGACCCAAAAAAAGAGATGGAAGAAAGGATTCCGTAGGAAACAGACCATGTTTACTTCACTGATCGAGAGAAATAAATATCTGCAGTAGAAAGAGTTAAATGGTCAATTCAGCTGACATTCAACTGAGAGCGTCAGTTTTCCACAGAGGCGAAGTTTTACAAGACACCAGGCGTTCCATGCATCTATACACATACACACGCTTCTCCAGTCACAATCAACTGCAAAATTACAATATTAATTAACAGAGATGTCAGTTCGAAAACAACATAGTCTGTTTAATCTAAAACCTCTGTGTGAAATCTCTTCATGTGTACAAATATTGGAGGGGGAAGGTATTGGTCCGACGCAGCCACGTGTTTGTTCCTGTATTTTTCACACATTTTTTTTTCTTTTTTCTAAATAAAGACATTTCAAAAATGAACGTGAGACAGTTGGACATCAACATGCCACACTGTTATACTAGCTTTTGTTTCACAGACAAATCAAAATGTAACTTAGAAAACTTTCTCTTAATACTGTTAATGAAACTAATGCATCTTCAGAAAAACTGGCTAGCATGGTGCAACATGGTTCTGTACAGTCTGATCTCCCAAGATCTCTTACTGACACACACACACACACACACACACACACACACACACTCACACTCTCTCTCACGTGTACACACACTCAAATGCTACAGAGATCTGGCATGACTCATTTTTGTACAATCACTGATGATGCATTAGAATAAGTTGCTCTAAAAGGAAGAAAAAAAAATCATAAGCACTTCAGTCCAGGGAAAAAGGTTTTTCACTGAGAAAAAAAGAAAAAGAGGAAGGTATGGAGGTTTTTCAGTCACTTCTGCAAAGACTGCGTGATTACTGCTGGTCCAGTGGTTTTGATCCCCCTCTCACAGCTTGGTCCACCACCTCCACATCACGGCTTGATCCACAACACTGTCCGGACTCGGCTGACGCTTACGAATGCCTCAGTCGCATCGGAAAGCAGGCTCTCCCTCTCACGAGGCTCTCAAACACCAGTGAGTTTGTCTCCCTGAACAAGCTACACACTTGCTGCATCCACGGCTGGCTGACAGAGAGGAGGAGGAGGAGGAGGAGGAGGGTCTCTTCTCCAGGCTCTGGGTCACTTGAAATGTCAAAGTGAGCTTTGGAGATTGGAATGGGACTGGGGAGTTTTTTTCTTTTTTTTTTACAGCTTCTACAAAATATGTAGGAACTACAATTTCTACATCATAACCATGCCAAAAAAGGATGCAATTCAAAATGTGGCCAACAATAAACATGACATTTGCAATATGAACATTATTAACATAATTATATCCAGAATTACAATAACTATTTAGTTTTTAAAAAATAATAAGATAAAAAAAAAAATGAAATCCTTGACGGCAGTACTGATGTGTCCACAACCAAGAAGGCTGCCTGAGAGTAGGGAAGGTTACAAGGAGACAGTAGTTGATTAGCAGCAAAAAAAAAAAAAAAGCCCAACGACCTTTTCAATAAATACACACACATACACACGTATATACACGCTCCCTTCTCACACTCTAATCTCCAATGTGTTGCTTTGAGGAAGCAGACATGGAGCAGGGGCACCGCTGTGTTCTGTCACAGGGACTGGCTGCATGCTGGACACGGGAAGATGGGAAAGAGCCAGACTGGTCAGTCCCCCACCCACACACCCCCCTCACCCACCGTTCAACCTCACACACACACCGACTAAGGAGGGTAGGGAGGCTAGTCTGTTAGTCTGTACAAGACAGTTGCTGAGCAAACGCCATCATCCTGATCCACTGTGTGCGCTTGTGTGTGTGTGCAAGTGTTTGATTATGTGTGTATGCTTGTGCAAGTGTGTTTCAAAGCCAGTGCTTAGAACAGCATACTCTGTCTTCTGTTCTTGCTGTTTCCTGTAGGGACAGAGAGATGAGTCGATGACGTGATATTAAATTTACTTTCAGCAAAATTCCATTTCGAAACGCATGGAAATCTTGTACTGGAGTGCTTAGTATTTGGGCAGTAAAAACTGGGTCACTACTCCCTCTTCTGGACAAACAAACACATTACAACATATCTGCTCCAACAAAAAGAATTTGCCAAATGTTCAAATTATGTGCCCAACATTAGAGAAATTTAAAAAAATTATAAAACAAAACAAAAAAACAAACAAACAGGAATAAAACTAATAATAAGATATCTGAATATTATTTGATGGTTTTGTTGCATCAGATCCAGGCTCACCAAATACATTACGCCCATACAGTGCAGAACCGATGCATCTCAAAAGCTCCAAGAACTTTTTAACATGCTTTCCATAATATAATTTGATTATAAGTTTTTTCCGTCATTTAACAATAAAAAATGCAAAATAAAACTAAAGTTTTTAGTCCGTTCTTTGGCCTTACTAATATCTAGAGTCTAGTTTTGTCACATATGTTTAAAAATCACCCAAACGTAGTCAAACCATACTGTCTATGAAACTAAATACATCAATTTACTGTGTTTACACTTTCAAACTAATGATCTATTAAAGCCAAATAGGAAGACATGTATACAAACACACCTGTCTCTGGGTATGCTGCATTCCGGTAGCCAGGGTCTCGCTGTAGCTGCACCTCTTTCAGTGTAAATATTGATATACCTGCGAGTTCAGAGCACAATGTTTAAGATGGATGGATAGATATATAGATAGATAGATAGATAGATAGATATCTAACAGGGTACACCTGGCGTGTTCCAATATTTTTGATCACTTGAAAAATAGATGGGTTTAAAGAAAAAACATCCTAAGCTAAGCTTTAACACATCCAGATGCAAGTAACAGGAAGGCTAAAAACTGATTTCAAATCCAAATGTAAAAAATATAATAATAATAATAAATTAATTTAATAGTAAAATATTTTTTTTATTTATAATTTATTCATTAATATTTATTACATATATTAATAAAAAAATAATAAATTTATTTTCCAATTCGATCAGAGGGGATTATAAGTTCACACATTCTGGCCAAATAAACTAAGTGTGTACTTTATGTGTATGGTTAATGTGTGTGCTCATTTTGAGGAGGGTGGTGAGACTCACTCTCAGGCAGCGTGTGCACGCGCATGCCCAGACTCTTGAAGTAAGAGTGTTTCATTGAATCATCAGCAGAAATTCGTTTCTTGGACTCGTACTAAAGGGGGGGGGGAAAAAAACACAGTTCAGCCATATGACAACGGAGACACAGAGAGGGTGTACAGCAGTGTGTGGTTCATTCCTAAAGGGCTTACCTTAAGAAATGACAACAACAACTCAATTCCTTCAGTGTCTAGCCTGTGAGAGAGAGAGAGAAATGGAGGATAAGGGTGAGGCTCAGTGCGGCGACCACCAGTGGAGTGACAAATTAGAGTGGCAAATGAAAGGAAGGAAAAGAACAGCCTTGAAAAATTCCACAGGATATCCTGCAGTACTGGCACATACACATACAGGTCACGGTCACTAGCAGCAAGTGGTAGGATAAACAAGGACAGTGACAGCACAGGAAAGCCTAACTAAAGTTTTATCATTTCTTAACTTTCATAGGCTCCCTTTAGACCTCAAGCAGCGATTTCTCAACATATGCACCAAACTGCCATCCTGTAATTTGGCCATGATGTTTAAAGGCTCATCAATAAACTTAATAATCAAAAAGAACCTGGAAAAGAATATCCATCCATCATCTACACTGCTTATCCTGTGTGGAGTCGTGGAGGGTCTAGAACCTATCCCCAGGTCAGAAATGCCAATCTGAAAAAGGCAAATCAAACTCGTGCCTTGGATGGAGGAAACTGGAGTACCCAGAGGAAACCAACCAAGCATGGAGAGAATATGCAAACTCCATGCACGGAGAACAGAGGCTAAATGTATACCCCAAATCCTAGAGATTTGAGTCAACAGTGCTAACGACGTAGCCAACATTATGCCGAGTAAGAATATAATGGACATAAGACAACATAAATAGCTGTTTACAAATCGATCCTAGCCCCAATCTATTATTCATAGCAGGACCATTTTATCTAGTAATTTATCTTAAAACACTGTTCGCATCCTAAACTCAGTTTGTTTATTTATTTTTTTTTTCACATAATAACTGTACAAGTTAGGAAACGTCAAAAAGTATCGGAGATCACCCATTCTGCACACACACAGACACAGACACATACAGTGACACATGTGTACCTTGGCGCATGGTTGATGAAGGGCTGTGGTTTGTATTTGGGAAAGTTATAAGATTTGAACTCCTCAATAGATGAGATTCCTGGCCAGTTGTCCTCTGTAGGTGTCCCTACAACACAAACCACAAAAAGCCATGTCGTAATTACCAACAGGTTTTTATTAGATCTGGGTTTAAGATTAAAAAAAAAAAAAAAAGAAAGAAAAGAAATTCACTTAGTGAATTGGGTTGGATGGGGATGAATTTCCAATTTAGATATTACCTAATTCTTGACTATAACACTAAGTTTTTCAAATAAATTACTTTCACTCAAGTTAATAACATGCACATTTACTTTGCACTATGAAAGCTGAATTAAACTGAATGTAATCAATGGAAATGTGTGATGTAATCCAGCACCCAGTAAGTAAAACCCAAGGAAAATAACTGGGTTCTGTTCAAAATGTCAGCCAGCTACACTTTTAGCAGCCAAAAGAGCGGGTGCACATGCCACAGAATTCGAATGTGGTTGACAGAGAGCTTACGTGAATGTGCCACTGTGCCTCAGCCTGCTGCTAACTACAGCAATTTAAGTCAAAACAGGACAAAAATAAAGCACCATAAAGTCCTCTCAGAACTGATTCCTGAGCAGCACTGGGTACATTTACTCCACCGTAGCCTAGATAATAGTAGAACTGTTCGAACTGGCTGCTGTATTTCGCAACCATCAAGATATTTTCTGTGAAAGGTTTTTATTCGATTCCTAATGTTATGAAATGTTAACGGATAATAAGATCCTCCTCATTCACTGGTAGATTATAGGACTGGAGTTCACTGAGGTTACTACCTGCATGTCTGCTCTGTGTTTGCCAGGTCAACATCATTTTTGGTTACCTTCCAACCACATAATGCGGCTGTTTGTTTTTAGAGCAGGTAAACACCACATCCTGCATGTTATGTCTGGCAGAAAAGAATGTCTCTGTCCATCGTAATGTCTCGATTTAAACCGTGCATTTTACCACCAAAGTTACAGGTTGCCCAATTTAACTCCTGAGACATGGACAGTCTCTCACAGTGTGTGTGTGTGTGTGTGTGTGTGTGTGTGTGTGTGTGTGTGTGTGTGTGTGTGGACTGTATGCACAGCACATACCCAGTAACCTGAAGATAAGATGCAGTTCGTCCTCCACTGTGGAGCCTGGGAAGAGCGGCCGACCAGCAGCCATCTCATAAAATATACATCCAACCCCCCTACACAGACAGAAAATATATGTCACACACTCGTAAGCACCAGAAGGTTTTTCCTTTTAGACACAGAAATGGAAATTCTGACATTTTTATTATTTATCACGGCTCTAGTAATACAGGCCCCAGCTTATTTTTTTTTCTATCATCTGCCCTGACCTCATTAAATCCTTTTCATTTGCTCACAGTATGGATTTTATTACAAATAAATAAATAGCGTCACTTTTCGTTAACAGTTTTATGCAGCCAATAAAATATATTTAAATCAGTCCCTGTGAATTAGTTGTCACGGTAGGAATTCTGATTTCTAGTCAAATCATAAATGTAAATTCAACAACAACCTTGTCCAACTTGGCGCTATCATAGTAACAGCACTTTAGCATCCACGTGTTATTGCATACAAGAGTTACGAGACAACCCTTAGCTTCTGCTTGAACCCGGACTCACCACATGTCGATCTGCGTGGAGTATTCAGAAGAGCCGAGCAGCACGTCAGGAGGCCTGTACCACAATGTTACCACTTCGTTTGAGTAGGTCTTAGTAGGGACTGATTTTGCTCGGGCCAGACCTGCGACATACACAAATCCGGGTAAAAATGTAAGCATTACAAATACCACTGCTTTAACAACTGGTCGGCAGCATTCATATGAAATAATTGTATTTAAAATCCTAATATGAACAAGTACCAAAGTCTGCCAGTTTGAGCTCCCCTCTCTCATTGATGAGAAGATTCTGCGGTTTCAGGTCTCTGTGCAGAACCTTACGTCTGTGACAGTATGCCAGTCCTCGCAAGATCTGAAACAGGAAAATCTAAAACCAAAACATAAACCAAAGATTAATTACACATCTTTTGAACTTGTCGATAACCTTCAAAAGCAAAACCCGAAGCATGCACTTCTTCATGAAAGTCCGTAACTCAGGGTCTGATTTCAACTATCTTGAGTTAAGTGGTGATGAAAACATTTATTGCTGCAGTACTTCAGAAACCAGTTTCTTGGTGTGCAGTGCATAGGCAGGTTTCAATATTGTACACAGACCATAGGGAACTCTCAGTATATACATGAAGATTCACACCAGTACATGGCTAGGTCTGGTTTTAAAAAAGATGCAGCGTTCATATTTCTATGTGCATCATCCAAAATATGTTGTTTTGTTTTTTTGTTTTTTTTTCTTTTTTTAAAATACGCCCTGTACTGCTTTAGACCCACAACATAAGCAAAATGTGTGTGTGCGCACGTAGGGGCTTGTACCTTAACATTGTGCATACTCATGATGTTCCCACAGTCGTCCATGTACTGCTTTAGATCCTTATCCTAAAGGAAGCAATGGCATTTGTAAAACAAAGAAAACTCAACAGGACAACATGTTTGGAAGGAGCTCGACATGATGGCTGAATGGATCTCTTACCAGGTACTCGAAGACAAGCGTGAGGGATTTTTCTGTGTGGACAATGTCGTGAAGTGTAACGATGTTGGCATGCTTCAGGTCTTTTAGTAATGAAACTGGGACAGACAGAAAGAAAAGGAAAATGTAACCTTTAATACATATACAATATGGTTCATTCATTCATGTGCTGATGATGAGAAGTAAACTATTAGGCCCAGAATAATTAAAGTGAAAACTTCTCACATTGATTTGTTTGATCATTATAGCTTTTGAGTGTTTGCCTTTGGTAAGAACGACAACTGATAAGGCCACTGACTGATTGTACAGCATACTTTACTGATATGTTTGTTAGCTGATATACATTGTAAAGTAGTGTGTAAGCAGTGTATGTGCTTAATATTAATATTTTGCAGTTTCTCTTTTGGCAGGGACCATAATTTAACCAAAGACATGGACCTGAAGAGCATAGCACATTAAACTTTTTTTAAATGAGGACACACAGTGTGATGAATGTTGTTCTGTATTCAAGCAGCCACTGTGGTCTAGTTTTTAATTACAAAACTAGCACAAAGTCAGGAACGTTGAAGCTGACATAAGGTGCATTTTTCCATCGGCCTGTTCTTCTCTATCACATAATGGCAAACGTAGTTGTAGTTACTGCCCTAAAGGGTGGGATTGGGGGGATTCCAATGGCCTATGAATGAAATTAAAATGCTTAAAAATGCTATGGCACTTGAAAATGGTTGGCTTTGTCAAGGTTGGGGACCCAACATAGTAGGTTTTCAACAGGGCCATAAATCTAGTGATTGATAATAGCAGTGTTTCATACATACAGTACACTGATAACAGTAGCTTCCATATATACATCAACTGCTTAGGTGTTGGGTTCATGGTTATCATGATGGTTTAAAGCAGACAAGAACAACATGAGCAAAATTGTGAACGGGCCACATGTGGCACTGCACTAGTGAATTCTCATCTGATTGGCCAGAAGTTGTTGCAAATCACTAAAAAGTTGTCATCAAGTTGATGAAGATTAATGGTAAAAAAAAAAAAAAGAAAAAAAAAAAGACAGACATCATGAAAGGACTTTAAATAGCGTGCAGAATTACTAATGCCTTTTTGATCTTCTAATAAAACAGTCTCTTGTAAGGAACAAAAGTGGTTTATGTACCTTCTCTAATGGCTGTGCAAGGCGCTCCTTCTTCGTGTTCTAACCGGATCTCCTTCAAAGCTACCAGGTTGTCAGTCAGTTTGCTCCGGCCTTTGAAAACTGTCGCATACGTTCCCTGGAACAATTACATCGAGTAGGGACAATTGAGTAACAAACAGACTATCTACAGAATATCTAAGAAACATCATAATAGGTTTCAGTGGTCACAGGTATCATCAGCAACTGCAAACCAATAGCTAAAAAAAAAAAGTATCTAGGTTTAATAGATATCCAGTTTAAACGTGCAATGCTTTCAAATGTGTTTATAAATGCAACGTGAGATGACGCGAGTTTAAATAAGGCAAGTCTCTCTTACCTCCCCAAGCTTGTCCAGTTTGATGTAGGTCTCCAGTTTTCCAAAGCCAATTTCCGACTAAAAATGGAGAGAATGTTTCATTAATAAGCGGTAGCCATTGTAGAAGAGGGTAGCACATGCTGAGCAGATGTTATCACTGACATGGGTTTATAGTTTGTGCGTAATGACCCTGGTATCAGCATCTAAATTCATTCATTGACAAGGAAATGAATCATACTCAAAACAACCACGCAAGACTCTAATCAAGGAAAGAGCACCAGGGGGCGCTAGAATATAATCAAGAGAGATCACACTTGGTTTTTGTTCCCTGTTATTCACATACACTGTGGGAACGACAGAGCCAGATAATGGGCAAGAACAATGGATGCCAAGAAAACGCCGACACCAGGGTAAGGGAGTCTTTCACATGCTAAACCTGCTAGGTACACAAAGAACAGTACGACACAGAGCGAGAGAGAGAGAGAGAGAGAGAGAGAGAGAGAGAGAGCTTAGAGACTAGGCTGCCTCAGCAACTAGAACATGCTGCTCACTTTCACCCTGGTGTTAGCTCTCCCCATGCGGAATAGTAGAACACTGAATAAAAAATAAAACGCATCAAAAACTACACCTAATACATACATCCAAGATGTTTCATGTGAAACCCTGTTCACTTGGCCTTTATTTTGATTCCAGTTATGACTGTAAAACGTCACACTTTTTATACGCTCCAGTATTATTATAATGTGCCCGTCTAGGAACAAAAACAACTTTAACATTTAAATAAATCAATAAAAATCAGCCACTCTCATTTGGTAGTCCGACAAAGCTTGTGATGATGCAGTAGGTACAACATGCAGTTGAGTAAATGCATGAAAGTCAGCTTTGAAGAGATGATACCAGATTGTTATGCAGAACACTCCTGTGTGGCTATTGTATAACCACATGGAGTAACCTGTAACAAGCTTCTCATTTCAAGCTGATTCCATCCAAATAGGGCTGAAGACACAAAAATATTTAACCGAGATATTAACTCTGAGCTTGACTACTCTTTTTCAGTCCCTACCGATAGATGCTGTGTACACTATAATGTTAAAAACACTTGTCTAACATTGTGAGAATCCCATTTGTGCTTCCAAAACAGCCTGATCTATCAAAGCATGGACTCCACAAGATAGCTGAAGATTTAATGTGGAAAACACCTCTTCGTTCAGGAACGGCTTGAGGAAGATGGTTTTTGCAATGTGGCAGGGTTAATGATCCTGTTGAAAGAGGTTATTAGTATTTGGCATACTGTTGCCATGGAGGGATGTAACTTCTCAGTACTAGTGTTTAGTGAGGTATGTCAAAGTAAGATCTATATAAATACCAGACCCAAGGTTTCCCAGTAGAATATTCCCAGGATAGTGGGAATCATAGTGGCTTTTCCCAAGATAAGTGACACAGATTAACATGGCCATCCAACATGGTTTTAAAATAAAAAATACAAAAAAAAAACAAGTGTTGGTTCCAGACTAAGCCACTTTCTTCCAGTGTTTCAGGGTGTTCATGTGCTGTAGGTGCTTTCAGCAGTGGACAGCGCTCAGCATGGGCACCCAGGATGGTCTACAGTTACAAAGACATGTACACACCTGTATATTCTAACACCTTTCTATCAGAATCGGCATTAACTTTTTCAGCAATTTGTGAGCTGAGCAGGTGGCTAGTCATCGCTTCCCATGCACACCAATAAGCTGTTTGCCCATGACCTGTCACTCGTTCACTGATTGCACCTTCATCCACCACCTTTGGTAGGTACTAATCACTGCATATTGCGAACATCCCACAAGACCTGCAGTTTTGGAGATGACTCAGGCTCTGACTCAGTCACCCAGCCATCACAATTTGGCCCTAGTCAAAGCGCTTAAAGACATCATCTTTAAGAACCGACTGTTCACTTGCTGTCTAACGGACCTCACTACTTGACAGGTGTCACTGTAACAAGTAATAATGGAATAATATTTTCCATCTTCCCTGTCAGGGCTTTTAATGTCATGACTGACAGTGTTGGGGACGTTACTTTTTAAAGTAACTAATTAACATTACTTTTTAATGACCGTCATTTTGTAATCAGTTACATTACTGCGTTACTTTCTGATAAAAGTAACTAGCTAGAGTACTTTTCCATTGCAGGAAATGAAAACTCCTTTGTGCTTCCTCATGCATGTTGTTTTAGTCAAGACCTTTATAATCATTCTACCATCATCACTCGTGATGTTTGGCCCATAATCTGTTAACTACTAATCTCTGTTATCCTGTTGTCTCATAATCTGTTACCCCTACAGTATCTCGCCTACAGGGTTTCGCACGGTGGCTGTAAGTACGGTTCATAATGATTCACTGCGAGTTTTGTCACTGTGATTACGTTTCCATCGGAACATCAGGCGCTCACTCACGGCGGCTCACAGTGCCTAACACCACTTCTCACCGCGAGTCAAACCGCATAGGTGAGATAGGGGTATAACAGCAGGAATAAGGGAGGGGGGTTATCGGGGGCGGGGCTTGTAGGACAACTTTCTCACACACACTAACGGAATCACTGCTGTCTACTAGCTCACGGATTACATAAATTGTCTGAATAACGAATTACATTTTTGAAAATATAACTAAATAACTGAGTACTTAAATGGCGGACCTAACACGTTAGATTACTCGTTACATCAAAAAAAGTAATCCAAGCACACGGATGACTGATCGGTGCACACTAGAGAACACTTGACTTTAGGTAATAGCGGATATTAGCACTATTTCAGACATGAATTCAGCACCGACCGGTCACCTGCTTATGAAAAACATTTCATGCCGTGATTACCAAAACTTGTGTGATCTAACAGAGTAACGCTGGGAGTTAATCGTGCAAAAAAAGGGAGACCATGTTGGGCAGGCTGAATTATTTTAAGAGAAATCAACACGCAGGGCATCATCAACACCAGGAGACTCAAGTGATGTCACATATTAATGAATGCATGACTCATGGCAGTGTCACTGTCTCTACTTAAGACCACTAAAGGTGGCATGCCACATTACAAGCCCTTATGTCAAACAGGAGCCTTGTTCTGGCAGATTCCCCAGAGTGTATGATGCGAGTTGCTATGCAACTTATAGCTCTCTCTGTGCTGGGTTTAGCTACAAGGAGTGAACTATAAGAGGGCTGAAACTGAATAATGCAAACTATTAGAACAACTATAATATTTGCTTACTGCTTTGTTTAAAATTGCTCTAAAATATGTACATTTGGACACAAATCAGCCATCGTGTACAAAATGCTTATAACATTTTGGGGTGAAAAAAAAAATTGTTTTTAAATTTCTTAACATTCAATGCATACAAGTTTGACTAAAGTGCATACAGTAGTTTGAAGCAAGTGTTCCAGTGCTAAATGAGTGATGGGGTTACTAAAGGGAAAACATGCCACAGTTCTAATGCGTGTCACACTTTAAAAGGTTTTCATTTAACTCATCCTCAAACAAAACACCAGATTTCCATATTGACTCAATGTGTTGCACAAAGAACATTTCAAAATATTTGCCCTATCTAGCAAAACAGGGAACTGCCATCCAAGAGACGTCTCCTAGCTTTAAAATCAAATGAAAACAGAGGAGCAGCGCAAACCCACACTGTATTCGAGCAAATATTTTGGAAACAATTTACAAAAGGAATGAGTCTGCATGTCTCGGTCATGCTGTGTCAGGATGTGATTATAATGGAAACAGAAATTTAATAAATCTCGCTGACGCATTTAATATTGTTAATCAGCCCTTTGCTGTCATTTCATTACATACGATTAGAATTGTGGACTTTTCCATAAAAATGCATTAATCCCTAATCCTATGTAAAAATCTACCTATGGAGCGAGCTGTGTACCCTGATACAGAACCGTCAAAGATCTGAAGGCATTAACAAACAAAGTTATTTTTCTACAGTAACCCAACAGCGTGGAGAACAGAACACAGTAACATGCATATCACTCACCAGTGAGGCTCTGCGCGATCGGCGACTGAGTGGCTGATCAAAGGGCGGGCTGCTCAGCTGCAGCTTCTCCAGATAGCCATCGGGAATCCGAATGTCAGCAGGCAGAGACAAGCGCTTATTCACATCCTAAGAACGTGAACGCATACACACAAGAGTCTGTACTTGGAGTAACATAGATAGCTGTTGATATATTTTTAATTGCCTTTCTGCTCTAACATGTGAAACGTTTTTTGCCGAACTCCAGCCAGGCAACCCTTGTGCGAGCTTTACATATATACAAAAACATGGTTTCAGTTTTATTCCAGAATTCGTATGGTGTGCAGTTACACGATCTTAACAGCAGAGGGTAAAAAACTACAACTTACATACAGCATTCACTCCTGAAAACCAACTTATCACAAAGTCCAGGAGTTACACTTTATCCCGCCAAAAATTTGAGTAAACGGTTAAAACTGGCATTTTGCTTGCAATCCTGTTAAATTTATGATCATGCAAACTGGTTCTAGGTTTACATTTTATTGAATCATTTAGAGCCTAAACCCAGGGTTTGCTTTGCAACATGTGAAACCTCCACCGTCCAAAATAAACATATAACAAGAGCGAAGATACTTTAAACCTACAAATTATTTAAGCGCCAAAACACTTAGCCTTGTCAAGGAATGGAAACGTAGTGATGCAGAATGATGACACAAGAAAGAGAAGAAGAACATGAGAAATTGGGCGTGACGATGAAATGGTGCAATGAAGCAGATAAAAGTAAGAACAAAACTGGAGAAATCCCTCCACCTACCCAATACTAAAAATAAGACTTTGTGACGCATCAGCACTCCATCTGTGGTTATTCGGGGCAATACCCAGAAAGTGTGTGTGCGCACCTGTATATAAGACGCACATGAGCTGCTTCTACATGCTCAGATCTCAGAATCAGTAATATATTAGTAATATACTATATTCCTATTAGGGTTTTTTTATTAAGGTTTTATGTATTTCCGTTATGATCATCTTCTAATTTTCATATCATATTTAACTTGCTTTTTCTTTTTATAATATAAATAATAAATAAAGAAATAAAGAAATAAAAGTGACCTTCCTATTCCCATTGATACTCTATGGCTTGATTCAAAGGACTAGGTGTTTCATGACTGTGGTGTAGGCATTGCTAAAAATCCACATTAAATCTGGCCAGCTCAGAGGTGAAGTCTACACCCAGGTGACTTGCCTAACCTGAATTAGGTGCCCTGGAAAATCAGCTTAAGCACATGAGTCACAGATTCTTACTGTGAGTGTCTTTTTCCAGAGTAAAGTATAATATAATGTTCCAAATATCCTTCCCTCACACACATTACAAGAGGAATAAACTTACCTCCATGGATATGCGGCGATGTGTCCTGGCACGGAGACACACGCCAGTGGGTGACTGAACCTCGTCTGAAGATGTTCCTGATGCCTGATCACTCTCACCGTCAGAGCCCATCTTTAAGTTCTCGTGAACTATGTCTGTATAGACGGAGACAAATGAAAAGCGGTATTGTGAAATATGAGGATTTATGAGGTTTTTAATGTCTGCAATATCTGACTTTGCATAAGTCTGTCTCTGGCGACCATTTATGACACAAATTTGGGCCAAAGTATAATGTGTTCTTTCCTTAATCTTATTTCTTCCTTATTAATACTTTAAAAGACAAATAAAGACTGGCTTGTGTACACACACTCACCCTACACTCCATAACCATTCACAGTTTACCATTTCTGTTACACTTTTACGTTCCAAAGCAAATCATACATTTAAATCATAACGTAACACTTGTCTATAAGGACATTATACCGGCAGTCTGAAGCCTTTCAGAGGATGAATTAAACATCTCAGTTTATGGTTATTCATTTCTGCACACCCTCTTCTCTTACATAAAACACGATGCTGCTTATTGGAGCTGACCAAACGGTTAAATTCTGATATAATCAGCGTTTAGAATCTCTCGACTCTACATATCCCACGCACACACACACCAGACAGCAGGGATTAAGGAAAGGCCAACTCGCTCAACCTGCTGTGTGTTTCGGTGTGTGTGGGAGGGAACGTGAAGTTGAATGAGAAGTTACCGCGCTTTCGAGGAGGCGAGGTCAGACTGGTGAAGCGAAGGCGCGGACACTGTGATCCTGAGCGCCACTTTGATGGAGGGCTTTTTCTCTAGAGAGAAGAGCGTTCCAGCCTTTTATCGAAGTACAGTGTAAAAGACTGCATAACCTCAGGGGCAACCATTACAGCATCCAGCTGCCCTTGCCTCATCTCCTATTACCCCCAGAGGGGAAGGGAGGAGACTGGTGGGAGAGGAGATGAGAGGAGAGGAGAAGGTAGAAGCCCAGGATGACTAGGTAGCTGTTAAACTGAGACCATACAGCAATGGATAAAGCCAATTAGAAGTAAGAATACGGCGACACGGCATGGAGGTTTTTACTGGTACAAAATACCTTTTTTTTGTCATAAGGGTCAATAACCAAGACAGTGGAGATGACAACAGCAAATTAAATGCTAGAAATACAAAATCATGTTATCTCCTGACTATGTAAACCTTGATACATTATACAACAGTTACACCTGTCCCGGATCGACTGCGCTCTTTTCTTGTGCAAAAAGTCCCTGGCCTGTTTTTTGGCCCTAGCTCTGTTTAGCCTGCATCAGTCGCCCTACATTACATTACATTACAACCTACTCATCTTTTTTTCCTTTCTTTTTTTACTACAAGGGACGTTCAAAGCAACCTGGGACTTTTGATTGTGCAAAATAATGTAACAGTTAGAGTAAAAACTATACCTTTATTTCTCTATACAAACCCCTGCTACACTAATGCACTTATCCCTGTGCTTGGAAACCATCAACATAAAAAGTTTTCTCAGTAAGCTGGAGAAATAACCGGACTGCCTGCTTCACGTCTGGAAACACTGGCCTCCCAGGAACTCCATTAATTACCCAAACATGTGGAAAAGGCTGCGACAGCTCCAACTGAGCTCCTGTAATGTGGAAGTGGTGTTGGTTAATAATCGCGTGTACAGTTCCCACAGACAGATGTGTCTCTTTCATAAGTTGGTGACAAGTTAACCATAGATTTTCAAGGTTCAGGTGTTTGACTGAATGTTTGAACTTGCTGAATGTTCATGGGAACGACTGCAGTGGGTTCAGAGTCACTTCATCCAGGTTTGTCATTCACAGACATACGGCCTTCTGTAAAGCATTTGCACTATTCATATATTTTGCTGTTACTAAGAATCTCATCACTGTACTGCACTTTAAGTGTTCTGTAAATGTCAATCAGTTTTACACTTTCGTTCATGAGAAATTTCATCTCGACACCCCTCATACTATTTCTATTAATTACACAGCAATGATGAAATGGATTTAACCTTTAAAATTATTCCAAATATTTGATCCCAATATTTTTTAGAAAAAGAAAAGTTTGATATTCTATGGAAATAATACTTATGCTTCACAAACCTTAAACAAATGAAAGCAACCAGTGCTCATCTGAACTATGCATGCTGCACTTTGACTCACGCCACTTAAAGTGTGAAAAGCATGACTTGAGCGATGACAGGATGGATTTACAGTTGAGAAAATTAAGAACGCTGCCTAACACACTACGTAGCTTACAGTAATAGCTTTCTCACCATCTCATCAGTTGCTCACCATCACCGCCCAGAAACTCTCAATTTATGGTCTCTAAGAAGTTTTCCATTACTCCTCCATGTCCTCTTTACATGCACACTGCTGTATGTTGTGTGGTAACTACCAAGAACATGCAAGTAGGTCAAACCTCTGCTCTCAGCCCTTATAACCACCAGACATGGTTTATCACAGATAATCAACATGGGAAGAAGGGAACATCTCTGCATTTCTCACATGAGTGTGTGCCAGGTTTTGTCTGACATCAATGGCGACACACGATAATGGCTTTGTAGGAGCGTCGAGCACGTCTGGACATGTCTGCGGGAAGGGAAACCACAGACACACACACACACACCAACACACTTTGCAAGCAACAGAATGGCTGTGACAAACTTCCTGCTGCCTCACCTTCAAGCTGCCTTCTGAGTCATTTCCTGTTAACGTAAGTATGCTCACATACTGTGCCTGAAATTCCCTCAGAAGAGTCAGATTTCAGCAACTGATACACAAGTAAACATGGGTAAACAGGTAACAACCTCACAAGGAGTCAAAGGTCTGTAACTCGGAGACTTTTATTATTAACCAAAGAAAGCAGATAAACAACAGAACATGGATTACAGAGAGCCACTGCATCAAAAAAA
>JAAGKR010005718.1:0-26270 GCA_011419295.1 Clarias macrocephalus
TTTTTTTTTTTAATGCACAGTCACATGTTGCTGCGGCTGAACCTTTTAAACGATGACATGCCCTGGTAAAAGCTGTCGGTTTAGCAAAAGGAGTGCATGGGTGCATTTTTAATATTGCAGTGCACGATTCTAATGGGATTTTGATTTCATAATCAGCACATACTGTATTGTACGCCAGCAGTAGTGCCACTGTTAGAGAAATCATCGCACTTTATTTAAGTAAGAAGGAGTGCAGCTTCACATTGGGCTGGGTGATGTGGGAAGCAAAGGGCAGACACAATATCTGCACTGCTTACACCGAGTAACGCTTGGACATGGTGATGCATGGTCGGCAAGCGACACCTGACCGTTCATTTTCTCACTCTGATCATACATCTTTTTTTTTCTTTCATTCTTATCCTTAGAGGGAAAGATAAAAAGAGGAAGAACATGACACTAGAGCATTAGCATCAGGCATTTATTGAATGAGTGGCTATGTTTAACTAAAACTGATGAAACTGTTGTGTTGGTGAGTCCGTGTGTGTGCGGCAAAAACAGTGTGTATAAGTATGTGAAAAGGGGTCAAGGGT
Source organism: Clarias macrocephalus (assembly GCA_011419295.1). Taxonomy (NCBI): domain Eukaryota; kingdom Metazoa; phylum Chordata; class Actinopteri; order Siluriformes; family Clariidae; genus Clarias; species Clarias macrocephalus. The sequence goes on from JAAGKR010005718.1 coordinate 570, forward strand.
TAATCCCTATTGATTCGGCCCAGGTCTGCATACAGCGCCTCTGGGAGATGGCCACTTCAGTTGGCAATCAGCTAGCACAAATACACAATAAATCTTACTGTCCATAGCCTCTGATCACGAACGGCTTAGCACACTCGTTAAAAAGAAACACAGAAAGTCTGCTTCCTAAAGGCTAAACGGCTAATTCCACAAAGTGCAGCCTGTCTTAAAAGAGCAGTGCACAGGTCCTGAAAACGGCTACGTTCTGGCAAGTGTTGTTTTCATTGTTAATGGCATTATTGGTATCTGTATCTGCTTAGTGCTCCAAAATCCATCTGGGGGAAAAAGCGTAGGCTGACTTTTTCAATTGCACTCAACATGAGGTAGGTCTGTTGCCTAAAACATGTCAAATCAGTAGTCTAACTTAACCCCAGTCCCAAACAAGGTACTCGATTCTGCTTGTATATATATATATACACACACACACACACACACACACACACACACACACACACACATCTTTCCAACTCAAGCAAGTTTTTTCTTGCATACTAAGGGATCTCAGCTGCAGCACACACCTTTAGTCACAATACAGTGACCTGATATCCTTTCTGCTGGCAAGCTTCTCAAAAAACCTATAATAAAACCCGCAAACCTCCTCTTCATATATATGTATCTGTTTAGAACACATTGTACGAGGGCTGTTCAAGTCAAACTGGAGTTATTGCCACATCTGTGGTACCGTCTTGTCCAAGCCATTTCCACATGTTCAAGCCATTGAAGAAGTTCCTGGGAGGCCGGCGTTTCAGATGTGAAGTAGGCAATCCAAATTACTAAGAAAATTTATGGTATTCAGGTAAGTAAGCATTAGTGAAACGCTGGGATAAGTGCATTACTGCAGCAGGAGATTATATAGAGAAATAAAGGTAGTCTTTAGTTTTTACTTTTTTTTTTCTTTTTTTTTTTAAGTCCCGGTTCAACCTGAACACCCCTCATATGTTTATTCCGAATCATGTGTTTATATTTGTATATTTTATATTATCTCTCACTGAAACAAAATCTCAGAGCATAAGACACAGTTTCCCACCAACCCACAGCACAGCCTAATCAATGGCTCGCAATCAGGACATCAATCTCACATAATATCATTGGGCTAATCTTGTCAGACAATATCTAATTAACAATCATTCGCCCTCGTTACACATTAATTGTGCAATTTTTTTATATTTAATAATCAGTTTGGGTGAAGGCGACAGGGTCATAGGGGGTCATGACCTCTTGTTATGGCTAAGCCTGAGTCTGGAGAGATCCCAGACAATCATTACAAATGAAATGAGGCTGCAGCAGAACTGCACACGCGTGCGCACACACTCACACACACACAAATGCTGAGGAAGACTCTTACCCCCATATCCACAACATACAACCGCCAATTAGAAAAATGAATAGCACTATTCATATGGACGGTTATAACTTGCTGGATGATCAATGAGGGGAAAAAATATACAGCAGCATTTGTGATGAAACTGTGTAAGCATTTCGAGCAAAAAGTGTATCCTCGCTATAGCTAGAGAAAATAATATAATAATATTTGCCAAATCAATAATAATTCTCTCCATTTTCCTCTCAATCTTTTCATCTCGTTCTGCCTCCGCCTTTCTCTCATTCTCCATCTTCACTCTCTTCATTTTCCTCTCTCTCTCTCTCTCTCTCTCTCTCCCCCTAATCCGATCATGCAGGGAATAAGTGTATGCACCATGAACACATTTAATTTTCCCAGTTGGTTTTCAGCGGGCCCAGAGGTGAGCTTTAATAAGGATCAATGGCACTTTATCTAGGACAGGACCCACTTCACAGCATGCAAATTAAACACCAACACTTACAAGAAAAAAAGAGAAAGAAATGGATTTAATTAAAAAAATGTAGAACCACAGGCTCTGGGAATTCAATTAAAGGATTTATGCAAAGGTTGGCTAGCTTTTTGTGTTGCAGTACTGCTTGTATAATGAGCTTTTCATATTAAAAATCAATAGGTAATCTAGGGTGGAAGATCGCCTGCTTACATACAGTTTTGAAATCAATTTGAAAAATAGTCCATCATTGCAGTGTCACAGCGCTCTAGAGTTGGGCGGCCAGTCTTGTTCTGAAGTGTCGGGGGGTTGGTATCAGACCCAGTCTGCTCCGTTGTACGGGAGAGCCTAGAAGGATGATTGGCTGAGGCTTGGGGAGGGGCAGGAGCGCCAAGGAGTTATGGAAGTCTTTTCTGTTAGGCAAACAATAGGGTTTTCCAATACTTATGGACATAATCTCACCCAACATCCCAACACACTGTAGAACTCTGATTTAAACAAACAAAAATGGCATTAATGATGTAGAAAAACAAATTTTCCAGTGTGCGATGGAAAAAGAAAATTTAATTTTTAATGTAATTAAACTTGACCTGCTGTCTTGCGGACTGACTAGCCAGCCAATGAAATCAGCAAGCTAATACCAGTGCTACTATTGGACTTGTTTTATAAAACCTTTTTAACCGTCCACCAGCTCCAGAGCGCGCGTCCGTTCGGCTGCCGTCCTGAAGGGTGCTCTTTTTCGCCGCTTGGCCTTTCAGCTATAAAGTGCAATTAAAGTTGCTCCTTACTAGCTATTATTCTCTGGTGCTGTCCAGCACTATGTACTTTCCTGTCCATTCTGTAGACATGCTGTGCTTCCAGAGTCTCCTAGAACACTGTTCAGATGGCTAACTACATTATTAGCTTCAGGATTGATTTTCCACTTTCATTGTTAATGTTGAGCTAGAATCTTTTAAGCTAGTATTCGGAAATTGCGAAAGTAACACCGTGCACAAGGGTTTCATTTTGCTGACACTAAGGAGACTACAATAACCGGGAGCACATAATCACAGCGTCTTAAAACATTTGGGACTTGTAGAAGAGGAATTCATATGGCAGGGTGGTGAGGAGGAGCGCTCCTGACTTTATAAATGTTGTTCCCTTGATATGACGCTATGATGGAACTCACTCACTCTCAAAAAAAAAAAGAAAAGAAAAAAAGAAAAAGTTATGTACTGCAGTTTATTATTATTATTATTATTATTATTATTATTATTATTATAATAATAATATAATAATAATAATAATAATACACCTACTACTACAAAGACAATAGCAATCAGAAAACATAAAAAAAAGAGAGAAAAATAGGAAGAGATTAAGATTTTGAGAAAAGCCACAAAGTAGGATTATGTGAGTTGATATGTTTAAAATGTATTTGATTTCAAGCAGGTGAATTATTAACACGTTGAAGAGAGCAAAAGTTTTAGATTTGTTGAAATTCAATGTTAGAATGTTCTTTTGTTTCTTTATATGTTAAAAATAACACCGTATCGTGTAATTCGGTTTCAAAAATTTAAACAGATATCCAAAAGAAAAGAAGTTATCAGCTTCCATCAACTACTTTTATGCAAATATTGTGAAAAGGGTGCAAAACCGTGTAATCAAAAGAGCCAACGCAACACGGCACAGCGAATCTCAAACAGTAGTCACGCGGAGACGGAAACGCCGCTGCTTTGTCATCAAATATTTGAAAAATTGGTTGGCGTGGCCCTTTATCATATCCCTTTATCCGTATGCCAGCGCTTCATGCTCAAGTAAGCTTAAAAATAAAATAAATGTAGAATTTCTGCCATTTCCATTGAGGCTTCTCATGTGCGAATTTAAAATTCACATTAGAAAAAGAAATTGGATGAAAAATACTCAGCTTAAACTGCTATTGACAGACACTGTATATCAATATGTCTCGAACGATGCTGTCTATTCAAAAACTAACGGTAAGCATTTTTATAAAATGTAAAATATTAAGACGTTACACAACGAACCATGGAGGAGGATCGGTGGAGGATCCTAATTACCTCGTGTTATCCGCCCACCTGATGGGACGTGTGAAGTTAAATCACGTACAACTTTATCCAAATCCCTGAGCGTTCTACTTCCATTTACACCGAATCAGTTGGGCACGCTGAGCTCATTTGATGAAGATAACATTAGGTCTCAGATGGATGGGCTGCTGTGTGACTTTGACTGTGGGGGTGGGAGGGGGGGTCAAACGGTGTGACATGACAGCCACTGGTCCTGCTTGAAAGCTGCCTGCCAGCCTCTGACGGCCTCCTTATCGATTCGGACACACTCCCGGCCACATCAACTAATCCACAAAAAAACCATTTACTCAATTTCCCTCAGTAGAATGAGCCACACACTGAGGAGGAGCTGCTGTGTGGATGTGTGTGTGTATGTGTGTGTGTATGGGTGTGCCTATGTGTGGGACAGAAAGAGAGAGAGCAAGCCACAGAGTGTACGTGTACGTGTATATGCATTGCTTTAATGAAATGGCAGCCTATGTCTTGGTAGGCAATAATCCAGGTAATAGGTTTTGCACCGGGACATGTCAATAGAAGCAAATGGAGTTGTTACCTTTTAGGCCAGCTTGTCAGATTGCCTCCCAGAGGCTTAACAGGGGAAAAAATGAGATGTACAAACACTTGGAATTGTAACAAATTCTAAGCAAAATTACATGAAATCGGGATATTTATAAAATCGTGATACTGATACAAATGGAATCGGCACGTAAATGTAGGTATCGCGATGATATCGTATCCGGTTGTCTCTGGTGATTCCCGTCTCTAATATCTCTGCACATTGATATAATCAAATGTTTTGCTAATAACAGGTCATCGCTCATCTTATGATGCTTTAGCGACACTCTAACTGCAATCCAATGACGTATTTTAAATGGGTCTAGAGAGGGCAGGAGCGAGAGTGTGTGTGAGTGGAGATCGAGGGGCTACACTCTGAGTTTGCGCTTTCTCCTGCTTCCTTTTTGCCTCTCTGGTGTTGACTTGCAAGATCTGAATTTAATACACTGGAGGAAGTCACTCTAAAATAAACCACTGCATCCCTGGTCCTTCGTTGGATCATAACGGAAACCCGTGTTGTCAGAAAGCGTCACTCAGCCAATCACGAGATTGCCATGAAACATCGGGTAAGAAGACGAGGGATTGAGGTGGAGGCGGTCTCTAGCTGTAGCTGTATTTCGACTGCTTTTCCTGAAGGCCCTAATCACCAATTATGAGTCTATTAGGGCTCCTGGCAGCTCGCTAGGCCCTGCTGGGGTGGAGAGACTTCTGCACCTCTCCACTCTGCTCCAGTAAACACATGTCAGCTGAGCTGCATGTCACGGGCCCCCGGTAAGCACAGAGGAACAACACCTGACCTCACTGCCGTTAACTGAAAGAAGACATGCAAAGCACCACCATCACTGCGCACACATCAGTGCAATGACGCCAGGTCTCTTGGGAGGATAAGACTTCATTAAAAAAAAGGAGATGTGGAGAGATGGAAAGAGATGGACTGCGCTAATAAAAATAGGACTCTCGTTAGTTGGACACGAACAGAAATCCATCACTAGAGTCTGCGTGATCTTCGTCCTCTCTGCACGACATCTCTGTCTTACTCTACCTACAGTATACTGAGGGACAGGACACTAGGGAAAGGGCTTGAGAGACAGAGACGTGCAGTGAGAGAGAGAGAGAGAGAGAGAGAGAGAGAGATTTAACCTCCCATAAGGATGAAGTGAGACCAGGTCTCTCAGCAGCCTGGTTAAATTACCTTGCAGGCAAGTGGCGAGACAAGTGCCAATGCACAGAGGAACTTGTTAAAGTCTCCCTTTAAGAGCAAACTGCTGGCTAATATACGACTATTGGGCCGTGGTCAAAAGTTCAGCCCGTGCATATGTAAAAAGGTAGCTAGAAGCCTGAGGCGGAATCCTGGGGAAAATAATTGCCCTAAAATGCTGAAAGCATGCAGTCAGACGTGGGGCACGCTCCCTGTAAAGGGTCCACATGGTGGGGAGAGGAGAGGAGGGGAAGCTGATTGGACCACTGTGTTTCCAAATCCCCTGTTCTCATCAGACCTCTCTCCCAAAGCTTCACACAGCCATTAGACGTGTGCCACCAAGGCCAGACATCTCAGAAATGTCATGCAAAACATGGTAAAACAGCTGTCTGACAACACTAACAAAAAGGTTATGGCTGTCAAATGGGAAATCTGAATGCACACCGAGGATTATATTGCAGTAAACACTGTTACTCTTTACTTAGGTGTTTGACCTTGAGCTAATGCACATAATAATAATAATAATAATAATAATAATAATTTTGACATTTATATTAATATAAATATATTATTTTTAATATTATTTTAATATTATAAATATAATACATGAAATAATTAAATATTTAAAAATATTTTTACAATCATAATAAATACTGTATATGACATTTTCTGAAGTATTTAATGTTGTTGTATTAGGAAAATCTAGAGATGACATGATGAAATTCCTTTCCTGATCGATTCTGATACTGAAACCTTAAATATGACCAGATACTGTGACATACCAATTATATCTGATATCATCTTTACCTTTTTTTTTTAGATACATTTAGGATTTTTAATGCTTTAAAAATCACTTGTATCAAATTAGCTATGATGAGATTTAAAGTACAAATATAGACTTCACCTAATCAATAATTATATAATAATCCTTATTATAGAAAAAGCACTCAAGTGAATATTTCCAGTAGCAAATACTTGAAATGGCGGGAAAAAAATCGAATAAATTATGTATCGCAATTCTGTTTGTGTGTGTTTGTTTGTTTGTTTGTTTGTTTTGGGCGGGCGGATTTATGTATCTCCACACTGACTCCAAATTGTTTTTTTTTTTTTTTATGTTTGCATTTAAGGTGGCAAAATGTTCCTTTTTCCTCCTGCACGTGGCGCACTCTTAGCTAGTCACACCATCCCATGTGGTAAGAGTGAATTATTTGCTTATAAGTTTAAGAATTGTAACAAAATCAAAAAAAAAAAACATTGCATTGGAATATTTATAAAATGTTAATATTAACAGAATCGTAATACAAATCGAATCAACACCTAGGTATCGTGATAATATCGTATCGGCCGGTCCTTTGTGATTCCCATCCTTATGAAAATAAATAATCTCTTTTTCAAACTGGATTCCAGTTGCCGTTTGTTACGGGATGAGAAATCTGATACGCTTTCTTTCATATCCAATCCACCATTTTTGCTGGAATAAACCCAGATCTGTGCCATATCTCGAGTCAAAAGCAAACGCTCCATAATGCTGCAGCCACATTTCCATATTAGGAAGGGGCAGGTGTTAATATAATCAGTACATCCATTCTTTCATCACTGTTAAGAACCGTTTTCGTTTTCAAAATGACCCTGTCTTCATTAGATGTACGGATCTAACACGGCGTTAACGTCCAACTCTGGGACAACTGGCTCTACTTTTAGATAAGATTAAAGAAAGCAATCGAAAGAGAGATAGTTATTAGCCTGATATAATAAATTGCGACTCTGCAGTGGAGATGACTTTCTCAACTCAGCAAAAGTACGTCTAAATCATATATCACGACATCAAAGGATGGGCTGAATATAGAAATGTAATCAAAAGTATGTTTCTCTTCACAGGTTCCAGAAATTAAGGCAGCATTTCAGGATAAGTACTTACGTCTGTCTAACTCAGGATCACACAGATCTAGTCAAGGAGATTTACTTTCGCAGTAGCAGTACCTGGAGTTGACACCGACACAGAGGCTACAGTCTGTCCTAGAACAGGATTTGTGGACCAGCTGTTCTGTGCATCTGCAATCCAGGAACTTTTCTTTCTTTAAGCACACTTCCTAGACTAGATCACAGGTTACTCCTGGTCATATACTTGAACACGGTTGTTTGGTATCGGTCCAGTATAAATCTCCCACAGACTATTTTAAAAGACACGCTGCGTTCGGGGCTAATATTGTTTTGAGCCTCTTCCTGCCAGCATTATGCTTATGTCTGCAACCTTGAACAGGTCCCTCAGGACCTCAGATGTGTTTGCAAGCAATTAAAAATCATACCGTCTTCATATCAGCATAGCCAGTAAATAAAACAATATCAGATTTTATATTAAGGTCTTTGCTATTTACAGTTAGGGCAGGCCAGCGGAGAGAGAAAGAGGAGGAGGAGGAGGAGGAGGAGGAGAAGATGGGAACATGCTCTTGAACTAGGAAGATGGAGTTACGAGCAAATGTTTTGCTTTTATTTAGTAATCTGATATTTCATCAAGGTTATTAATCCATCAAGGTGATCCAGCTGACATGAGAAGAAGATTGAATAATTTTTATTAGCTATGCTGGCACGGCTGTGCTTGATGAGTGGACACGACCTCACCATCATACTATGGCCTTAAAATATAATCTCGTTCGTACATTTTCTTACACAACCATATAAAGGTTTTCTTAAAAGGAAAAAAAAAAGCACGCATCACAAAAGTGGTCATATTTAAAACACAGCATACGTCAAATGCAATGTGTGGCCTCAGGCAAAACGATGACAGGAAGAAAGGGCCAGAGGCGTATGAGCAGCAGATATGGCTTATGATTTATGATGATGTTCGGTTTTATAGTTTGGCTCTCTAAGTGTGTGTGACTTCCAGCTTCTGGCTAAAAGATGATCCGCAGGAAGAGCTACTCAGTTGATTTATGCCACAATAAGCTATATGAGTCTGTCAGCTGCGCACATGCACGCACACCCACACACACACTCACACACATATACATGCACAGAGGCGGTGCAGGACACATCTCTGAAATCACATTGCTACATAAACATAAAATTGCAACCAAAAAAAAAAAAAAAAAAAGAAGAAAGATGCGAGCGTTGCCTGTTTCAGCACAAACGCCAATGACATTTGTGTCACAGATAATGTACACCTAACACTTCATCTACCTGTGGCGACTTAAAGCTGCAGTATGTAACTTTTGTATAGCATTAATAAATGCCGGAATTTACTTGTAGACTTTTTTAAATGTATAAAGCTCTGACTTGGGTAGCCCTGGGAAAAAAATATTAATATTCACAGTGTTTCATCATCATATTAACGACAGCATTAAGCAAGACGCATAAAAAATATATATATACTATTCTTCTTTGTTGAAAACATCTCATTTACCAAGACGTCTTTTGTCACCTCAGATTAATCTGTGCAGAGGAATGTTTTTCAAATGACTTGCTCTTTTACGAGCTCTTTGAAATCCCATCACAAGTTAGGTTATGTTACAGTAAGGCATGCGGATGTGCAGAGAAGCAGCCAGTCCTTACCATTGATTTGGTGAAAGGGCGTGCCAGGTTGAAAAGGAAGGTCATGAGCCACCAGCTGCGGTGGATGGACGTATACATCATGTTGCCCGGATGAACAGCGTTAGAGGTGACCCCGTGCGGAGAGAGACGGCGGTGCAGCTCACTGGAGAAAAGGATGTTGCAGAGCTTGGCCCTGTTGTAGGCCAGCATGGACCAGTACTCCTTCTGGGGGGGCGAGAGCAGGGTCAGATCCAGCTTTCCACAAGAATCCACCAGATCTGTGAATCTATAACGAGAGACGAGAGGAAAATCAGTTCAGCTTGATTTGTATAGCCGGCAACATCACGAAACAAGGTTCAATCCAGGGTTCTGAGTATTTTTGAACAATGACAACGGCAATGGTACAGTACTGTACGTACGCAGATAACCTCACACAAATTCTATCCTGACTATTCTCATTCATGTCTTATGGCACATACTGGATATGAATCCAGGACCTCTTGGACCACATTAAAAAGTGCCACAGGTCGGATTGGATTCTTGCTTTCATTTATCTAATATATAAATTAGTCCTCGCAATAATGTGCGCACAATCCAAATCTCACTATGCATTAAACACCATGTTAACAGAATGCTTATTAACACTGACGGATAACTTTTTTTTTATTTGACAATATTCTGAGAAAACCTGTCCTGCCTTGATTAGACTAAAAAAAAAATTTATATAAAAGTAACAGCCAAAACTATAGTGTTTAAACAAAAAAGGGGGGGGGGGGTGGCTTTGGCTAAGTCCTGCGTTTCCAGCACTGTTACAACCTGGCTTAGCTTAATGCAAATCAAAGCTGTGACATGATGTTGTTTAATTGGCTCCGAATGAGCTGTTAAACACCAGATGTTTGACAAGGCTTCATGAACACAAAGCTGTGTATATATACGCACGCGTGTGTGTGGTTAAAGCCTGGAGAGATGGTTTACTGTAAGAAATTCTCTCTCCCAAGGAGTTTATGTCTAATTGTTCCAGGCTCATCCCTCTCTCTCTCTCTCTCTCTAAACAGAGTCAACATTTACATTTTCACTAAAGCCATTACGCTGCAGCCAATCAAACTGCTCCGTTCGCTGTCGACAAGCCCCCGTGTGCCCATGTCGGGTTGCGGTTTGGCATGTTAGCTCTCTGGTTAATTAACGAACAACAGCTGCACACTGGTTCTTTCCCGAACGAAACCTTCTCCGCTGCTTCCGGCCCACAGCAGCACGCTCGTGCACTGTACTGACAAAGATGCTCGTTGAGGGATGCTGAGTATATACGTTCACTTTAAACACTCGCAGTGCAACCTTACACATACTGTATGCTCTGTCTCAGCTCTCTGATGCATTAAAAGCTAAAGAAAGGCTAGGGGAAGCATTCAAAAGTTACGAAGTAACGACTACAGTGCGACAGAATCCTGAGAAAACAGAGGAGTGATTGTATTTCTTCATATTTTTAGTCTCCTGCTGTCTGAAAGAGACCTGCTGTCCAACGCCTGCCTGCCAACCTGCTCCCTACACCTTAGTGTAACACTCCAGATAACATCTTCCTTTTTTTTCTTTCTTTCGCAATTCCTTTCTCCTTCTCTGGCTTCACCCACCTTTCGAACCAGGTCAAGGTCGTTCTCAGTGCCTAAGTACCAAGATGTAATTTAACTCGGGTCGAAAGTCAGACCATTGAAGTGAAAATGGCTCGTATTAAAGCTAGTGAATCAGCGTGAGGAACGTAGGAGAGACGGAGACACAGGAAATCACAAGAACATTAAGAAATGTTTCATTTCGACTGCACGTTGTAAGGGAAATGACAGTGTGTGTGTGTGTGTGTGTGTGTGTGTGTGTGTGTGTGTGTGTGTGTGTGTGTGTGTGTGTGTTACTGGATGAATAACAGTTGAGAGATTCTGATGGAAAGGGGAACTGTGAAAGGAAAAATGGTTATTTTTCTCTCCCTAATCCAAAGCGTCTCAAAATGACTCTCCTGACTATTCTCCATCACCCTGAACTAATTATTAACATTGGCGTGTCTCATCGCTACGGTGGCCGAGAAGTGCAAAACAAAATAACAAAACCAAAATCAAAATAACAAGACCAAAACAATACAAAAAATCAGAAAACACGACATATCCAGAAACAAAATACCAAATGAGAAAACACAACAATTCAGTCAACCCGGAAAGGGTAGGTATAGTTTGCAAATAAAATTCTTATCGCTGATTGGAAGAGACATCTGTCACTCAAAACATACAGGAAGTACTGTCAAGTCAAAATTATTTTTAACGCACATTTAATACAACTTAGTTGACCAAAGTGCTGTACAAAATCCTAAAATACTAAAAAAAATAATCCTTAAATGAAAATACATCTAAATGTCCGTGAGACTGCAGTACTTTGAGTGACAGATGTTTCGTCCAGTCAGTGGTAAGAATTTCATTCACAAGCCACACCTACCTTTTTCAGTTTGTTGATTCTTACCGCTGATTGGACGAGACATCTGTTACTCAAAATACTGTATACTGGTTCTGCAGCCTCACGGACATTTAGATGTATTTTCATTTAAGGATTCATTTCAGTATTTAGAATTTTACCTTGGTCAACTAAGTTGTGTTAAAAGTGCTTTTAAAATAAGTTTGAATTCACTTGATGATACTGCTTGTATGTTTTGAGTGACAGATGTCTCTTCCAGTCAGCGATAAGAATTTAATTCGAGAATCATACCTACCTTTTCCGGGTTGACTGAATTGTCGTTGTGTTTTCTCATTTGGTTTACTATTTTCAGTTTTGTTATTTTGGTTTAGGTATTGTTATTTAGTTTTTTTATTTGTTATTTTGTTTTGGGTTTTGTTATTTTGTTTTGGATTTTGTCATTTTGTTTTTTATTTTGTTATTTAGTTTTTTTAATTTGTTATTTTGTTTTGGGTTTCATTTTATTTTTGAATGTTATTTTGTTATTTTGTTTGAGTTTTGTTATTTTGTTTTGGATTTAGTTTTTTAGTTTATTTTGTGTTGGGTTTCATTTTATTTTTGAATGTTATTTTGTTTTTTGTTTTATTTTGTTTCGCACTTTTCAGCCACCGTACATCTCCCTCTCATCTTTGCTGCTTTTAGGAAACACCTCTGTTCTTTCGTGTTCCACGGGCATTCCAACCTAGCAGTTGAACGATGAAGCATTTCAGTAGATTAGATCAATTCAGGCCATTCTATTCCAAATTAATCAAACGCTGCTAGGCCGGAATCAATATTCTACTTCACCAGGAAGCTACATGCAACAAGACATTCGTAAAAATGGAAAAGCAAAGTAATATATGTAAGTGTGTGTTCATGCTTGAAAAATTCATGTATTCTTTTTTTTTTCTTTGCTGTTAATTAGAGTTGATACATGTGAGATTATTAAATCAGCCATGAGAAATGGCCGACCCACTGTACTGTGCAAAAGTCTTGATCCCCACCTCATTTTTTCACATTTTGCTTCCAAACTGCAGACTTTCTTGTATTTTAATGTAGTCTTAAGGAACAGTTTTCCAGGTGTCCTGAAAGACATTTTTGGCTCTCATTTCAGTCCAGTCCCTGTCCCTGACTGAGGAATGTTTTCGTTTAAGCCACACTGTGACTATGAATTATTCAAGCATAAAAAAAACATCTAACTTAAGGCACAAACCAGTGAGAAACAGGTGCAGATGATGATAAAAGATCAGACCGGTGATTAGTATACAGATGATGCTGAATGCTGAGTGGTTGGAACAGATGAGAGGGGAAATGAGGTCGCTGCTGAGGTTGTTACATAAACAACCTATTTTTAAATTGTATCTTTAGGCACTTTGCAGTCTGTTACAGTAAACCATGTGTTCCTACTTCATTTATTTAAATATATGATTTATTTATTTTCATATGAAGAAATGAGGGGTGGCATGAAGACTTTTACACAGTACTGCATATTTAGGTTTATTTCCTGAGGACCACCAATATAGTATGTGTCAGCAAAACCACCAGCAATTGTACATTAACAAATCTCTATGCTTCTCCAGACTTTTGCTTTACTTACCTGTCTGATTGAGTCTACTCGTTACAAAAGTTTTAAACTTGTATTATATATTTGCAAAATTCCTGAATGCAAAACAACACATATCAAAGTCACGTTATTAATATCATTTCTTTCCATGATGCATTTAAGAATTTGGCTTGTTCATTCCACAAAAGAGAGAGGAGTGTGTGCAGTAAGCTGTGACCTGTGAGATTCGGAGGACAACACTACCACGCGGGCAGGAGCCGAGCGCCGCAGCACGCTCTGCAGCAGCTGCACGAGGTAGAAGTGGCCCAGATGGCAGATCTGAAAGGTAGACTCCAGCCCGTCCTCTGTCAGACGCCATGGCTGCGTACACACTGCCGCATTACACACCAGGATGTGCAGAGGCCTACACAAACACACACACAGAGACACAACATGCACCTTACATATAACACTTTCATTCATCTATTCATTAAAGAATGATGACATTTGTTTAAACTGAAAAAAAAAAAAAAATTAAGTGAATTACCCTACATGAAAAATTAAGGATTAAACATCATTACAGGTGACGATTATTTTCATTATTTTGTATTGCGATATTAGTGGAAGCCAGAGCTAGTGGCCATAAATAGCAAGTTTAAAAATAATATAGTTCCCTGAAAGCAGCACAGGATGTGCGGTGCTGTTCTGGTGGAAACAGAGAGAAGGAAAACAGCACAAGAGGGGAGAAAGGTGAAAGAGGTAGGACAATGGCTGTGAAAGGTGAGAGAGGAAGGCAGCGGGTGCGAGAAAGCAGCTAATGGTGTCAGCTGACATCTGGGCTGGAATCCAGCTGGAGCCGCAGAGCCACTCTGTAGGATCAGCTAAATCAGCTTGAAGAAAGGTGAGCGCTACTTCACAGAGGCATCTTAGGACAGCTCTTTTTCCCATATGTCCTCAGATGAGTACATTAATGTCTTACACTGCAGGACTTAGAGCTGGAATGCATACTACATAATATCGCTGCAGGATTATGGATAAAATAGGAATCATTTATTTGGCTTAGAACTTATATGACTGATAGATGGTCATTATTCATTGATGATTTTTTTTGTATGTTTATTATGAAATTGTAATGTTACGAAGACAGTGTTTAGGGTTGTTTCACAGAGTAAATTTAAGCATATTGTAATAAAATCACTGGACTTTTAGTTTTCTAGCATACTGAAGAACAAGTTGGACAGACATTCTACTTTAAATAAGGTCCAACCTTGGAATCGCAAAATGGCCTGATTATCACATAACACTAGATCACGTTTTGGTAAAAAACATGATTCTAATAAATGCTTATCAATAGAAGAGACACTTTTATATCATCACCCAACAAATGAGGCTAAAACCAAAAAGGCCTGAGCTCATTCGAAATATGTCATGAGCTTGATAGACTAGTAAGATTCTCACAGTTTCAAGCTTTTCTTACAATCACTCCTGCCAACGCATAAACCAAGAGATAGCTAAAACAAGGTCGTCTCACATACGGGTACACAGAATAGTCGAAATCGCTGGAAGATCCTTGCCTTTGACAGAGTCGCTCCACTGGTCTTGAACCCTTGGTGGCGCCGCAGAACGATCTGAATCCACCCCACCAATTTTTAATTTCTTCCATTAGAATTAATTATGAGAGCCAGAGGCAATTTGTGTACTCTGTGTTTAAAACTGCCTGCACTATTAATTAAAAACTGGTTGCTGGAAAATTAATGGAGGAATTGTTATTCGCCTACTATAATGAGCTTTCCCTATGACATTAAAAAAAGGGAATGCATGATGCGTTTCCCCCCAGGTTCACAGAGGAAACACCGTAGTCGGCATCAGTAGAGGGGATATAGGAAGTGTGCACAAGTACAGTACCACAGTAGACCAAGCAACGCCTTGCAAATGATTGGGAAGTCTGGCTTGAGGCATGATCACAGTGATAAGTTCCAAAAATAAGCTATGCTATAAATTTCTATGTGTGTGACAGCCTGGGGAAACCCTTGACCTGATAAAACTGGTACAACACTTTCTACTATCCATAGTTCTTAAAACTACAGACTGTTTTTGAAAAAAAAAAATTCCAGTCAGCCAATATCTGATTATAAAGTGAATTTATTAAGCTTGGGTAAATTTCACTTTGCCGCTTAGCTACCCAACAACTTCTATGTGAGGAAATCACACAAGATTGTACTCATGAATGGCAGAAAGATTTTTTTTAATGTATTTATTTATTTTAATTTCTCCTTAGCTAGTGCGATCTTTGCAGGACAAAAATGCAAATGAGAAACCATTCCTACATCTTTTTGAGAGAATATATTATGGTTTCTTAAAGTTGACAGTGCAGGAGCATAGAATTTTAGTTTTTTTTATTTATTATTTATTATTATTATCTGTTTGCCAAAATTGAGCCACACCAACCCCAGCACTGTCAGACCACTTACAGCAGAAGGGAAAAGCAGATAAGTGTTAAATCATATAAAGAATTTCTCTCTCCTTCAGCCTGATTAACAGAAATGGCACGTTACACAAATCACTACGTAAATAAGTAGCAAAAAAAAAAAAAACATCAGTACATCTCTCTGAGGGTGAGCATTCGCACCCACTGACTGACATGCACGCACAGACTCTACATGAGACTTAATGAAGCGTGATGCCAGAGGAGGGGATGATTGGACTTCTCAGCGAATACTATTAAACTTTATGACTTTCACGCTCTGGTCGAAAGGCACGTGATGGAAGAAGAACATGTTTGCGTTTTCTACTGAACTGCAGGACGCTGATCCCAGGGCAGCACATACGCAAGACAATGTCAAAACCAGACCCCGTTCACAATAAGATCATTTATAATTGATTCATTTCTGAATACATCTTCATCTTTACACAAAACGCTTAACGTGAAATGTTTATCCACCATGGCATGTCGAGAGATAAAGGAAAAGAAAACGAAAGCCCCCTTAATGTTGATGACTGGGAATCAAGAGGGCAGATAAGGGGATCAGGTCTGTTCCTACAGAAGAGCAACCCCCACTGCAAGTTTCATATATGAGGTGGCTGATTGAACGAGCCTCGGCGGGAGAGAGGACCATGTATTGCTGTTTGCCCCATAAACTCAGGCTAATTCTCCTGGTGTGTGGCCCGTGATTTAACAACATGCCTTTACAGCAGCCTCACTCTCTTAATACAGCTCCCTGCCAGGTCTGTCCTCATAAGCAAAAAGCTAACAAACGGCTTTAATAGGCGAGCCCACATAATGCAAAAACTCCCTTTAAACTTATTAACACGATCGAGGGGGTCTGCCACAGATGTGCAATTTACATGCTGGGCTAGCGGGGGCAGTAACGAGGGAGCGGGGAGAAATAATCCTACATATTTACTTTAAAAGAACCCCCAGGGCACGACCTTTGACCTGAGAATAATCTCCCCACATAAAAGAGCGATTACCTTCTCTCCCTCTACTCTGGCCACCTACTATTAAGGGGCTCTGTTTATGGGTCTACACAAAGTGCTGGTGTAACAGAGCACAGATTTAAAATACACACACACACACACACACACACTTTTTTTTTTTTTTTTTACAGTAAGGGCTAAATTAGATTGCGTTCCTGACTTGGCAGTTGATATTCAGAGCTCATCAAGGTAATAATGTGACTATGGAGGGACATCTAATGCACAAGCAACGAGTGATTTGGGGAGACGTTTGTGCCCAAAAACGGAGCATATTTCCGAGATAATAAAACACCATGTGCACGAAGCTTTACTAGGAAACTAATGATATCGTGCCAAAGTTAATTACACAAAAGAATGAAAAAAGCGGATATGCATAGATATGTATGTAAAAGGCTTGTGGGACAGTTTTTTCCCCTCTCTCTCTCTCTCTCTCTCTCTCTCTGTCTCTCCCCTGGTTGTAGCTTACCATTTAAAACAAAAAACACACACACACAATACATGATGTAATCATCCAGAACTGATGACCTAAAAATATAGGAAGGTAAGTGCTCAAAGCATTTCAGCTTTAAATAGGGAAGATGTAGTAGTAATAATAATAATAATAATAATAATAATAATACTCATAGCTTTGCAGTCAGAAACTGCTTACTGGCAGGGACGATCATGAAAACGCATCTGAGTGGTGGATTTTTAGGTTTAATTCTTCATTAAACAGTTACTGTAAAACAGCCTTCAAAATAATCCTTTTACAGATTGTTTTTTTTTTTCGCTACTGCTCCAAGTGTGTAAACATGTGGCTCATGTTCCATAAGTGTTACGATATGAACGTCACAGATACTGTATGATGGCAGGGTTTGTAATATACTGAGGAGATGAAAAAGTACAAGAGAAAGTAATGTTGAAGCACAGATCGCATTTGCATTTACTAGTACCGTGTGTAATTGCTGGAAACAGAAATAGGGGGTTGGAGGCACCTTCACCAGCTGCCTGCTGCCATTCACACCTCAGCAGCTCTCTATTCTGATGCGAATTAATCTACTCTCCTTCCTCTGGGACACACACACACACACACACACACACACACACAAGCCCACCAATAATCTAGGAATAACTAATGAAGAAATACAGCCTTGATAGAAAAGAAAAACATTGCTCTTTCGTTCGAAACCCGGGAACAGATCGTGCTTGAGGGGTTCGAGTGCGATGGGCGCGACCGACGAGCACCGTGAAATAGCACCGACGCACCTTCGGGGAACAGGATTCGGACATCCTGGACCAGATAGAGTATGTTCGGTGCCTTTGTGATAAATGAGTATAATAAAGATCAACGCAAGACAGGAATTGTTCTATTGTACTCACTCATAGCTTTCATTTAGTATTCACCACAGTGATGAAGGCTCTGGCTGGATACGAGAAGCTTAGGTAAGCAGGGAAGGGACGTAAGTGTACGCTCCGAGAAGTCGTTTGGGCCTGCGTGTGTGTTAGGCCATGTTTGAACCCCATCTCCACACTCACTGTGGGTCACTGGGCCAAGTAAATGATTTGGGTCCCAAATGGCCTTGGACTAATGGGTTAATCTTTCTCTCTTATTAAATGCCATCAGCTTCCATTAGAGCAGCCAGAGAGCTGATCTTAGTGGCGGGCTGCGGCAGAGAGAAGAAAGGAATTTGCAAGGGCCCAGGCTGTCATTTCCTTCACTCAGCCATGAAAGAGTAGAAAACCACACTCGTACAGACGTACCCACCCACCACAAAGAAGCAGTGGAATAGCAGTGCAGTATGACATGACAGCATTCAGTTCCTCATCAAATACTATAAAATCAGCTAATCGCACCTCAATTTGACTCATGAATGACGACCGATACGACCTCGTCAGGGTTTGAACTGCATACTGTTTGGTAAGATGGTGATTGGAGGGGGCGGGAAGAAATATGGGGAGAGGGCGACGGTCACCTCCAGGCCCCTGGCTGCTGACCAAGCGGCTGCTGCAGGCGGCAGTGTCCTGCCTGAGGGGCTGCCTGGGGCCAGATGAGCCCTACTATCCCCAGAGAGCCTCGAGAGCATGATACCACCACCACCACCACAACTGCCAGCAGTCACCTCTACCACATTCTCTTCCTGTGTTAGCGCTCCAGCGGAAGAAGTGCTAGGACAATAGAGAAGTCCACATGACAGAAACACCTACAGTAAGTAGAGCAGGAACGGATTGATCCCAGGAGCATCTGGGAAAGCTGAGGTGGCAGCTCACTTGGGTGCAAAATGGCTTCTCTGGCATAAAGCCACAGCACCAACAGTGTCAGAGAGATATAATGACCCAAACAGCCAGGGAATTCTATCCTCATCTTACATTCTCTATATCTACAAATACATAGCGCATTTTAATCTATTTCTAATGTATATGAACCACATAACTAACAGTACTTCGCTTACATGCACTGTGTAGAACTGATAAATCCCAAATACTAGAGGTTACCATCACGTGACATAATGAACAAAAAATATCAATATTACTGTGTTTTAAAAAAAATTAATACTAGAGAGTGTAAAAAAATGCCTTGTTCCATTACTTTAGCTAAAAGGGGCGGAAAAACAAGCATCGTATTCCTTTCTTTTCTTTACACAGGCTGTCTTTGAAGGCCAATGTCACTATTCCTTTGCCTTCAGTCATGTAATGTAACTTCATGAAAGCCTTGCCAGTAATTGATTTAACTGGGAGACTGTGAAGGACTTCAAAATCTGTGGAGATGAGATTGATGGAATTATGCAGTAAGGTTGAGATACTTATTTATTGACCAGGGAGTGGGGAGGGGAAGCTTATGATGAGAGAGGCTGGACCTTTTGGCCCTGTGCTGATTTGATAGCTCGGTAATGGAGTCAGGGAAAGGAAGCAAGTGAGTTTGGTGGGGTCAGGCTCTAGCCCTGGACTCAGACCACTGCTCAAATGGAGCTAATGGCTCTCTGGAAAAGCCTGGCTAAGCCCCCAAGACCATTCTGTTTTATGTGCAGGACTCTCTTTAGGATGGAGGGATGCATTAATGCGTAAAAATTTTTTTTTGAGACAACATCCTGCTGATGACGAACAATGAAATCACAATAAAAAATTAACTTGGATGACAAAAAGTTTTTTTAAAGTTGTTTTTAAGCAAACTTGTGAGCATGTGATCTACTTACAGTTTCTTCGCTTTGAAGGCCTCGGCAAACTCTCGGACACTCCTCAACGATGCCAAGTCCAGCGTCATGGCTTCAACACGAGCTTTGTGCTAAATGGAAAGATAAAGAGAAAAAAAGTATATAAAGCATCTTAAGCATCCATCAAAACACACAGCATCTTTTATCATCCATCATTATATTCGCTAAGCCGTCGGCCACCGGTTACACTTCCTCAGACATTCCCCACCTGTGCATTACTCCGGGTGCTATATGGCAGTGAGGCTTTAGCCACTGATATACTGACATGCCCACATTTAAATCAACTCTCTATCCGCTGCAATAAATCAGCAATGCATTTCCACCAGGAAGAGTTGGACAGTCTGCGGCTGGATAGCATCTCCATAGGCTTTTTATGGCACTTTTATGATTCCCCACACTCACCGTATTGAATCCATTCAGTATTTACATTAAGTGAGCAGCGAGGTCTTGCAGAAACCTGTGCTCTTATGAAGTCTGTAATGGCATATAGAATAGGCTCGCAGGGATAAATAATGGATGAAAAAAGCCAAATCTGCAATAATGGTGCCGCTCAGCACTGGCTTTTAAGTTTACCTTTGATCGCTCTGTAGCACAATCAATAAGAGGAAAAGTATATAAATCACTCCAAAAGATATAATCATACACTGACTGGTCACAGGTCAAACACGGGTCCCCTGAGGTAAGGAAGACTTGTACTTGTAGTTACATGCTACGTACAGAAAACGCTAGGCTTTTGCATGGTCCCATCATCATACACTGCACGTGAGAAAACACTAGAGCAAAAACAAACATTTTTTTGTTTTTTTCCAAGTAGCAGCTTGATGCCAGTTTAGCAGGTCCAGTCTCGACTTCAGAGGTATCTGTGATGAGGGAGTTGGTTGATGAATGAGCATCTGAACTCTGCACATATTAGAGTGGGCTTAAGAGACACAGGGCATTTTAATCATGCCACATACAGTACAGTAGCCGGTTAACACACGCACACACACAAAAAAAAAAAACCCAAGCTCAGCACTTCCTGCACATCAACGAGCCGTCTGTCAGCCAGTAACTAGCACTAATCAACTACACTGCAATCAGTTCTTTAGTACCAAGTCTATAAGTGTACGGTGCCACGAGGATGCCAACACAATCGTGTCTGCTCATACACACATGCGCCCAGCCTCATTAAAATAGAAGCAGATACAAAATAGCTGTCCAGCTAATTTTCTGGATAATTGCTTTACACAGTGCATTATCAGATCTTGACTGGAGCCTGGTGCAGAGGTATCTGGCACTCTTGACAGAAATGTCAGATCTCACAGTTGAGAGTCAGATAGGGAGCCGTCTCTCGTTTTCTCATAATGTTTGACGCATCTGCTCGGTGTACAAGTCGCTTTTTTTTTTTTTGGCCAAAAATTAGCATTAGTTACGAGGTGTCGAAATCCACAGACAGCATGAGGCACGCAGGGCCGAGTTAACCCCGCCACATGCTTTGTGTTGACTGAATGTCCTGACTGCCTGCCAGGCTCAGAACATACTATTGCACCATGGGTCCCTACGGATCCCTCAAACCGATACTGTGAAGTACACTGGCCTGAAACGCTACACTGGTGCCCAAACTCTGATATCGTACAGGTGATGTAAGCATGTGTGGCTGTGTAGTTTCTTTCAAAAAAAAAAAAAGAGAGAGAGATAATGAAATGTTAGACACTTTGAAGGAGTGCGCTGTAAATATGCTGATGGACATGAAAAATGTTTAAAAGTCAAGCATCGAGCCTGAGGCCTCCTCCTAAACAAGAGTGACAGATTTAAAAAAGATCACCATTTGATCAGACTAATGACTGGAAAAAGAAATGTAGATGCAATGCGTGTATGACTTATTTTAAGTCAGGCTTCAGTAGCCATGCTTGTCAGGCCTTACTGTGTGAACACTGCAGCATAAGAAACAACAGCTGGTGAGAAACACACAGCACAGACATGAAGACTAATGACTAAATGACGAAGACAACTGTTTTCCATAAGCAGAGTGAGACGTTGCAAGATGCACTGTACGAAACTGGGGCGCCAAGTTTGGTGTGAACGTTAATCTCCGGTTTCATAACGCTTCCAATTTTCTGAATTTCAAGGTTGTCTTTCAATAGCTTACCGGAAAAGATAAAGGCACTTACCCAAAGCTCCCTCCCTTATTATTTTTTCCCCCCCTTCGCACTTTCCCTCCCTGTACGACTCCCTCCATCTCTCCATTTCTCTCATTAACTCGCCACCGCTATCCATTAGCTGAACCGATTAAGAATACATGCACTCCATGGTTTCCTTTTCCTTACAGTCTTCACAGAGCACAAGCAATCAACAGAGCACAGAACAGAGTAGCAGACTGTCATTGATAAATTACCTGTCCCCTCTGAAAACCATTTATCTATTTGGGGCCGTGTGTGATAGGGACCTTGTCAGTGCTGCGCACTCCGCTCTCCCTGCTTCTCCATTCAAAAAACTAAATCATATGAAAAAGGCAATAGAACATTTCCATATGACAAATATGCGCAGGTGGAGCTGCCAGCCTGCTCTACTCTGTTTGAGGTAGCGTGAAGCAAGTGGGGGCCACGGTCACATAGAGCAGACAAATGGCCTGGAGAAAGACCATTCTTCATCAAAGAGCACAAGACGGAGAAAGGAGAAGGGAAGCTTTGGGAAAAAAAAAAAAAAAGAAAAACTAGACAGATGATAAGTAAAAGACAGAGGAAAAGAAAGAAAGGGAGGAACGACAGAACAAAAAGACAACGCTGGATTCGCTCACCCTCTCTGGGATTGGGAATACGGAAGTTCTTCCAGCTGGGCCGTCCTGCTCGGTCCCACAGGAGCCCTGTCAACTCGTATAACCACAGAAACGTGTTCCGCCTGCCGCTATCCGCCTCTACGCTGTCCATTAGTTATGCCTGCTATCTATTCTAGAGCATCGGTCTCTCATGTCTGCAGATTGCAAGACTAACAGTACATGACACTCAGAAATAAAGCAGATGTCCGGGAACGAGCGCTGGCAAAAGACTAGTTAGCCGCGAACACCGCGTCCTGCATTCGCATGGCAGTAGCGGCGCGATGCTGGAGTTTGATGTGCGAGTGAATTGGACCAACTTTACAGACATTTTGTCCATCAACGGTAGTAAAACTGTCTCGGAGGCAACGGCGGAGAGAAATATTTGAAAACGGCGTCGCGTGCTACAGTAAAGCCACATCACTCACAGTCATTTCATGATCATAAAACTAGAATACATTATGGCGCCGGGCTTCGGAGTAAGACGCGTTTACCGAGCGCTGTGTATCCCGACACTTTCCACATCGCTACGGGAGGAGGCGGTAAATGTCTCCATATCCTCCACCTTTAGCCACAGCTCAGCTCTGAGGGAGATGAATTGGTTCGGTGGGAGTTAGCAGCTGAAATAGCACTCGCAAATTATTTGATAAATGCGAGATGGAAAGGCGACAAACAGGTTTATTTTTACAGTGATGGCACCGAAGGCCTCAGGGCGCTTCCCCAGCCTCCATCTAACACCCCCCCCCCCTCCACCCACTGGAGGGCAGCGTGATTTATCATAGACCTGATGAAGAGGAAAGCTGAGAAATGGGATGGGACTAGGACGGCGAACGAACGGGGACCGAATTCGTTGAGGCACCGACGTCCCTGAAGTCAGCCGGCTCAGAAACAAATATGCTTTTTCATTAAGAATCGAGAAGACAGGGTGATTTCGAGACAGTCCTAAACAAGCAATCAAGGCAGATAAAACAAGAGGAAGGGCACACACATCCGTACAATATACTCAGGAATATATGGATGTGTCCAACCTTTGCACAGGGATCAAAACTGGGAATTCCTCTGATAGACACACAATAAGACGATAACAGGAAAAAATTGAGCAGGACTAGATTCTTTCCATTTGTCCAATATTTGCCGAAACTAAATATTAGCATCACATGTGTAGAATGGCATTTCTGCAATTTATAAAACACAACCATGCATGAATGTCAGCTGCGTGGTCTATTACCACCCGTAAGAGTAGCGCCGATCTCCACTTCATCAGCAGTAATTGATATCAAACTTAAAACAGTATCAAAAACGGAAGGAACAAAAGGGAAAAGGCAGATGGAAACACAATGGATTTCCCTCCCAAAAAAAAAAAAGAAAGAAAGAGCGAGCGAGTGAGCAGTCTGAACGCCTGCTTTCCTCTGCAGATTGAAGTCTTGTGATGAAAATAAAGTTTATTGCCTGGAAAGAGGAGGGAAAAAAGCATGTAGAAGCATTAAAGCGACAGAGGTGAACAATTAGACAGATGGCCAGGTTTCAGAGGAAGGAGCAAAAATAAAATGAGAGAAAGAAAGAAAGAGAGAGAGAGACAGAGACACAGAGACACAGAGAGAGAGAGAGAGAGAGAGAGAGAGAGAGAGAGAGAGGAGCACATGAACGGAATCATTCAGGAATTTTATGAGGAGTCTGACAAGCCCACATCTCTTCAAGGGCACAGCAGGAGCGAGCTCGGAGGCTTCCTCGGAGAAACTTTGAGCTAAATGCTGAGTGGGCAGTCGGTGGAGGATACACCGAGAGCAGAGATCATCACCGGGCCACAGACTCTGAGCATTACAGTTAGCCCCTGACGGTGACCCCAGAGCATTACAGTCAAATAAAGGAAGTGTATCTTCCTTGCGTAAACTGTCAAGACTGCGCCGTGGTGATACGATCTTCTAAAAAGTTTTAATGTAAAATGTTCCGCCAGCACATCGTACTTCCGCTCAAAGGGTAAAATCTAGTTAAAAAAAAGACAAACTGAATCAATTAAGTGAAAACAGAAGCTTCATGAAACGGTTCTGATAATAAAGGACGCCGTATTTTACTAATGAAATCCTCCTCCATTCCTTCCTTGCGCGTCTGGAATGAAATATGTGATTATTAATAGGAGATATTATGGATATTCTTTCAAAATGTATTCCTGAAGATGAAAAAAAATGAAAGAATTTATCTCTGTAAGATCTGGGAAATGCAACAAAATGCATTATCCTGCCTGCAACATTACCACTCGTCTTTTTCTCTCTTTCTTCCTCACACTATTTTTGAGGGAGGAAAAAAAAAAAAAAAAGAAGTAGAAGAAGGGGGAAAAAAAATCAGTCACCTTGTGAAGACCTGACCACACAAAATTGGTCATCAACTTTTAAGACTATATTTTATCATGTGTTTTTTTTTTTTTTTGAAAGCAGAAAAGAGGTGAGAAAAATGGTCAGTGCTCGTGCTCCATATATCATCCTGTCACAATTATGACGTTCGTTCATAAATACCCACCAATCTCTTCTCCACCTGGCTGCTTCCACTATTCAAGCCCTGTGGAAACAGCTAATTACTGCACTCTCTCTCTCTCTCTCTGCCTCACTCTCATTTTTGGTTCTTTCTACTATTATCTCTCATTTGTTCTTTCATCCTGAAGGAGTTGAGAATAGAGAAGAAGAAGCAGAGAGCATACAACACACATGTAACACACACAACTGCGTAAAACTCGCTCACATGTGCACGCACGCGCACACACACACACACAGCAATTAATAAAGAGGCTGGTCCCTCCTGAGCACTGGGAGAAACTGCCTGTTCAGCACATAGAAGGAGAATATGCAATTTCCCCAAGTTAAGTCTATATTAAATTGATTTCTTTTTTCACTGAGATGGGCTGGGCTCTCTTTCTCTCCATCCGTAATGAAAGGCAGATCATCTACAGGTTTTCTCTCTCCTGAAATCAAGTTACAAATCAAGTACTGCGAGATACGGGGAAGGGGGCAGAAAGACACCGAATGATTTTTCCGAGCAGGAAATCAGCATGTACACACACACACACACACACAC
>JAAGKR010005718.1:26694-48603 GCA_011419295.1 Clarias macrocephalus
TAGAGAAGAAGAAGCAGAGAGCATACAACACACATGTAACACACACAACTGCGTAAAACTCGCTCACATGTGCACGCACGCGCACACACACACACACAGCAATTAATAAAGAGGCTGGTCCCTCCTGAGCACTGGGAGAAACTGCCTGTTCAGCACATAGAAGGAGAATATGCAATTTCCCCAAGTTAAGTCTATATTAAATTGATTTCTTTTTTCACTGAGATGGGCTGGGCTCTCTTTCTCTCCATCCGTAATGAAAGGCAGATCATCTACAGGTTTTCTCTCTCCTGAAATCAAGTTACAAATCAAGTACTGCGAGATACGGGGAAGGGGGCAGAAAGACACCGAATGATTTTTCCGAGCAGGAAATCAGCATGTACACACACACACACACACACACACACACACACACACACACACACACACACACACACACACACACACACACACACACACACACACACACACACACACACACACACACACAGGTGTAAAGCAACAGGCTCAATTCAATCCGAGTGATTAAAATGTGTTAATGAAAATGTGTTAATTCACACTGTATATCTGATCTGATATGCAATCCATGTGAGGTTCATGTATGAGAAGCACATTAAATAGAAGCAGATGTGTGTCAATGTGATTGGAAATGAGTCTGAGCCTTATACAGTACCGTGAAAAAGTCTTACAATGTAATAAAATGATGTAGATTAAATGAAAAAAACAGGAACAAATGTTTTACTGTACCAGGCTGCAAAGTGCCTAAAGATAAAATAAAATAAAAAAATTATTGGTTACTGTATGTAACAGCATACAGCAGCAACCTCGTTTCCCCTCTCGTCTGGTCCAACCTCTCAGCATTCAGCATCACCAGTACACTCATCATCACCGGCCTGATCATCTGCACCTTTTTCTCACCAATTCATGCCTTAAGCTGGATGTCTTTATGCTTGAATGATTCATAGGTCATTGTGAGTCTTAACAAATGACCAGATGCCTTTGAAGCTGGTCAGATAGAGGGACTGGAAGTCTGGAGAACTATTCCTCAGGACAGCATTAAAATACAATAAAGTCTGGCTTAGCAAAATTAGCTCAAGATTTCAAGAACATGTCTATATTTGCTACAACTGTGCCACAATCTACTCACATACTCAAACACACATTAACCAAAAAAAAAAAAAGCCTGAAAAGCGATACACCATCAAAGCCTTCTCATAAAGGTTAAGGGGTAAATGAGCACAAACACGCCGTATTCCCATATTCATTGTGTATAACCGAAGTGGAACGGCAGAAAGGCAGCAGAAATAAAACAAATAAATCCGCTCGCACTCAGACCACCCACAGGCCTCTCTTCTCTCCACCCTTCTCATCTTCCCTCTGTCCCACTCTCTCTCTCACTCGCTCCATCTAGGCACTACAGGGGGAAATTAGATTTGCATCAGAAAGTGATGTAGATTGAAATAATGCATCTTTATCGCCGGAGATATTGAGATTTACTCCCAATTTTCCTCAGCCCTCGCGGAGATCTGCTCACCGTGCAAAAATTTACCAACACATCTGCCATGTTTCTCCGATATCCTAACAACTAGACATTAATGCAATACCTATTGCTCCCCAATATTTCAGAAGGAGAAATAAGCGCCACCAATTACATATTTACACTGGGTGTATTTTGCAATTCTGCAAGTTTGTTTTTTGTTTTTTTCTTTTTTTTCCCCCTCCCTCACTCTCTCTGTATGTAATTTAGTGGACAGAAGAAGATTTAAGGACATTTCCATCGCCTGTGTTAGATCTAAATGAAGTCTGTACAAGGTAAATCGTATTGTGCTTGAGCAAAACTTCATATTGTTAATGTCAGCAAAATGACTCCTCCTAGTGACACAAAATAATGAGTTTCTTTTTTTTTTTTTCTTTATGACTGCATTCCTCCAAATCAAGTTTTATGTAATTTCACTCCTACAACAATCTAAAGTTTTTTTGGGGGGAGAAAAAAAAAAGAAGAAGAAGAAGAAGAAGAAGAAGAAGAAGAAGAAGAAGAAGAAGAAGAAGAAATCCACACATCTTAACATCTACAGGGCTGAATCATGAAAAAGTAGCAGGTTGTACCTTTGAATGCGTCCTATTCCAATTAAGCTTTAAATAACAAATACATGAAATAAGCTCCAAAAGGAAGTTAATATAATTGAATCGGAGAGAATATGAGCTGCGGGCGACTGAGATTCTAAATGCCTTATGTAGCGGTTTTATTTATATTTCACAATTTAACACCAACACATAAAAATGCATTTCACTTGAAGATGATATAAATGTTTCTGTCTGAGTAAGCCATGATTTATCCGATTTAAAAAAATAATAATACAAAAAGCACACGTTAGTGATGTAATTAAATAAAATATATTCATGTAGAAATATCAGCAGTTTATGTTTATATTCATAGCTGATGAAAATATTACTGTAGCTTTATACTGTATAATTAACTTTATCTAGATGTGTTTTAGACATAGTATTTTATAGTTTTTAATTCCAATCTCGTTTACTACACCCCACAGCGAGCAGCAAATATGCAAGTTGACTAAATTTATTCTATTTAAAATATGACTGAAGTAAATCAAAATCCAAGCAAACAAATAAATATATATAAATGAGGCCTTGGGCAGAAACACTAAAGCAAGCCGACTTTCTCGCGCTCTTGTATTCGTGTAACGCCATCCCTCCCAGCATAATCCCAGAGTCCATAAAGTAATGTAATACATTTACGGTGCAAATCCTGACCAAAGGTCATAGGTCAGGAAATCGCAGGCTACAGTTGAAGGTTCCTTGACGTCGAATAAATCACAGGTTGTAAACAAATTGTGTTATTGCTTTATTCATGAAGCCTAATTCGATTTGGAGGAAGATGAGTCTTTCGACAGGACGTGGAGAGAGAGAGCGAGAGAGAGACGGGAGACGTCGTCGGACACGGCGACACAGACATCTCATCCTGTTCGTCTAAGCCGCGGCGGTAAGTGCATTAAAGTGAGCCTGCAGAGGCTTTGTGGATAATCAGACTCGTGCCCCAAACATCATCAACACTTTGCCTTCTATCTCTGGACTAATTAAATCATCTCTAGTGCAAATCGAGTTAGACTCCAGGCCTGGTCGGGGCTCTCTGGACAAGCTTGTGCTTCAACTGGGAAGGAAGACTTGAGGAGTTGTGGAGAGAAAAGAAGAGAGGATAAAAGAGGAGATGGGGAAAGTGGTGAGGATGGAAAAGGAGTGGATTAAATATGAGACAGTAAAAGAGGATGAGGATGAAAAAATGACAGAGGAACAGAGATTAGAGGATAAAAGTGGAGAGGAGAGGACAAAATGCCAAGAGGACAGAATATTAAAAAGTGAAGAAATTACAAGAGGAGAGAAGACAAGAGAGTAAAAGAGGTGAGGAGAGGAAAGGGTAAAAAAAAAATAATAATATAACGGCTAAGGATTAGAGGGGAAAAGATAACAGGTGAGGAGAGATTAACGAAGAAGGAGGTAGAAGGAAAGAGAAGATAGGAGTAGGAGAGAGATTAGGAAAGGAGCGGGGAGGAGAGATTAAGAGGGGAGAGAATAGATTAATAGACTTTGTTGTTGCTTACATGTATAATCTGAGAACTGGCTGCTGTAACGATACAATTTCCCTTTGGGATTAATAAAATACTCTATCTACAGTATCTATCTATCTAGACAAAAAGAGAAGAAAAATTAAGAGAGGCAAACGTGTAATTAGTATTAAGAGAGGCGACAAGAGGAGAGGAGTGACAAGAGACAAGAGAGGAAAGATAAATTTAAATAAGTTCAAAGGAGGAAAAGACAGGTCAAGAGAGAATAAGAGGGGGAAAGAGATTAAGATTAAAATGGGGCAAAGCCAGGGGAGATTAGGATTCCGTTTAAAAGGAGAAGAGAGGAGAAATTAGGATTGTGTTAAAGAAAGGAGAAGAGAGAACAGAAAAGGTTAGTATTAATTTAGCAAGTGTAAGAAAAACATAAGAGAAGAGAGGAGAGATTAAGAAAGGAAATAAGAGATTAAGAAAGGAGAAATAAAAAAAAGAATGAGGAGATTAAGATGTGAGAGGAGTAGAAGATGACAAAAATTATAAATTGAGGTTAGGAGCTGAGAGAGAGGAGCGCAGAGATGAGTCGAGGAGGGGAAAGGACAAGGGACATTATGACCGCAACAGGGAAGGAGAGATTAAGAGATGAGAAGAGAGATTGATGGAGGTAAGGAGAGATTAAAGAAGAGATGGGAATACAGATTCAGAGACGATATCAGAGATTAAGAGAAGACAGAAGAGAAGAAGAGAGAATAAGAGCGGAGATGAGATATTAAGAGCAGAGAGGAGACGTTAGGAGAGGAAAAGTGAGATGAGTAAAAATTAGAGAAAAGAAGAGGAGCGAGAGGTACGAGGCGAGCTGGAGAGACGAGATGACCATTTGAATTGTAGCAGGTAAATGAACACCCGATTAATTCTACTCTCCAAACAAGACAGAAGATGTATAGCGACTGCAGAAATGAACACCGTTTTTGGTGTAGAAACAGTCGACGTTCTCCTTCCGTATTATTATGAGAAACAACACATTTTCCTCATTAAGTTATAGGTATAAATGCTCCAAAGCATGAAATTACCCTCGAGCCTCCCTCTCTAAATAACCTGGTTTGCAAACAAATGATCCATGTAAAAGTAGTAAGATGCAGATTATTAAAATAATAGGAGGGACTGAAATTTGCATCCGCAGAACTATTCAGCGTGCACACTGCAATTACTTCACTCATGCCTCTCCTCCCTCCTTCTTCGCTCTCAGTCCTACAAGAACACACCGCTCGTTCAATCGCAAATGACTCCAGACTTTTCTGATAAACCTACAAAGACGATTTCCCATCCATAAGAGTAATAATTCCTGGCTTATGAAATAAAAGGAAAATATATTACCCAGACAACGAGCTTAACTTTCCACTTGATTTTTGAAAGCGTGCGGCTGAGAGCGGATGCATTCGCCTACACTTACTTACTGAACGCCCTAATCTCTCCGTCTTTTGTTGGACAATCCTTCACACTCTTTTCCAGGATAAACACAAACCACTAACTTTGTATAGACACAATAACAACCCCCTTACTCTCAAACGCCCAGCAGCCCCCATGTTGGGTGACTCTCCCATATGGTCCAAATGGAGAGGAATGACTGTCCGTCCATGCTAAGATCTGCATTATGTTTGAGTTATAGTCGCCATTTGCAATTCAGAGTGGCTCTTTGGAGAGTTGACCACCTTGGTAACACCCCATCAGTGTAGAGGTACACAGTGCAATCAGAGAGATTTACCGTGCTGAGCTGAAGCTTCCAAAGAGCACGGGGTGCCGGAGTACAAGCCATTCCCAGACTCCCATTCTCAAAAAAAGCCCTACTGGGCCACATTCTAGTGGAGAATAGCTGCCACATTTAATGAGAAAGAACCAGGCCGAGAAGGGGAGAGAGACACAGAAAGAGAGAGAGAGAGAGAGAGAGAGAGAGAGAGAGAGAGAGAGAGAGA
The DNA here is from genome assembly GCA_011419295.1 of Clarias macrocephalus. Classification (NCBI taxonomy): domain Eukaryota; kingdom Metazoa; phylum Chordata; class Actinopteri; order Siluriformes; family Clariidae; genus Clarias; species Clarias macrocephalus. The sequence goes on from JAAGKR010005718.1 coordinate 32,237, forward strand.
GAGAGACAGACAGAAAGAAGACAGAGACAGACAGATAGACAGAGAGAGAGATGATGAGGGGTACTGACAGGCAGAAAAAAAAACTGAGAAAGAGAATTAGTCAAATCTAACATTGTTCCTGGAAGAATCATTTTGTAATAATATCTAGAAGAAACAGTTGTAACTGGATTGATTCCGATCACCTACTCAATAATATTTATCTGATATCACCGTGTATATTTAGATAAATGAAGTGCTGGTGCATTCAAGCGCACGAACAGCTGCAGTAAGACGCCACAGCCAAGAAGTCACTTATTTTAATCACATATTTTGAATAGCGTAAACATACTGTATAATGCCATATGTAAAATCAAATAAACAATATTGGAGCACAGTTAGAAAACTAAAAAGTCAATAATTTATGTTCACGGTTAAGAAATAATCTGTAGGATTATTATATACCTTTATTTTTGTATAATACAGTTTAACTAACAATTTAACGATTAAATTTTATTTGGAAGGGAAGTCAAAATATTTTCAATATTATACAAACGTTATCTTATGATTAATCAATCATATTTTATCGTTTTATTATTAAAGGTCTACTTTTGTCCTAAGTAAATAGAAAAAAATATCTTACTTTTTTGCAGATCATTTTTCTTCTACTTAGGAAACAAAAATACAAAAAAGCTATGTTTGCACATAGAACTAGCTTGAATTAAGTAGTGTAGAAATATTCATAATAAGTATATTTGATATATAGTAATCTAAAAAAAAAAAGCATCTATTTAAAATGACCTAACATAGTGTTCAATTCAAATACTGTGACATAAAAATACATTTCAATTATCTTTCCATTCATATTTCACAAAATGCTGTTAAATGTGTAGGAGCGTTTTGTGATTTTCGATTATTTAAAAAAAAATGACATGCTATTTATTAAGATGGCATGTGTGAGGCAGAAGCCAAAAGTAAGCTGAAGAGAGATAAACAAAAAAACAAAAAAGAAGAAGAAGAGAACAAGCAGGGCTTTCCGATGGCTGGGGATCAGCTATTAGCCGAAAGAGAGAAAAATTGGGGCCTCTGAAACATTAATCAAACTCTTCACCTAGTGGGCAGCCATATGGCGGAACAGCATGTGCATCGTGCAAACTTGCTGATCGCCAGTAACAGGGTGCAATTAATTCCGCTGGCTGCATCCAGCACAGGCCTACCAGTTTAGAGCCCTGGGAGAGAGGGCTGGGAAAAAAAAAGTGCTGCTCTTCTCTTTCCTGCCCAAAAAACAGAGGGATCAAATTCAGAGTGATGAACGAGGGGGAGAATCGGGCCCTCGCTCCTGCACTCGGGAGAGAATGACTGCACATAGATGGAGGGATTAAGACAGAACAGAATTGAGGAAGAGAGAAAAAGAAAAGGTAAATGTCTCAAGACTAATCACTCATCCAATCACTGCGTTTTAACACATAAAAACATTATTGGCGAAGTTCCTACACACAACCCTGCTCACACACTCATTTGTTTCGGGATGCAGGACTTGATTTTCCCTGCAGCGTCGCCGATCACTTTTTTTCCAAACGTTCCGTTTTTCTCTTTGGCGAGTTATGTACTACTGACCCTCTCGGCCGGCTATTGTTCCGTCTTCACTTAGGAATTCTTGTCAAAAACTTCTGTTTTTCTTGTTCGGCAAAATTAGCATCTCTTTTATGCTCTTAATGAAGTGGAGGCTCCTTAACACATAACATGGAATATTTCAGTAGAGGAAATGAGATCCTGTTAGCTATTCCCCAGGTCCTTCGCCTCTCTCCGGCCCATACCAATATCTGAAATGACTTTGGGGATGTTTGCTTCATTAGAATACACCCCGCCTCCAAAGACTTATTGTTCATTTTCGACCATGTATTATGACCCTGGTGGGACGCTGTTAATGAGAGGAACTCTGTGTATCTCAACTTCCTGGGTGGACAGCTCTGCATTTCCTCGCTTTTTTGCTTATGTCCAGAAGGCTAGCGCTGAATAATGAAGTGCATTCATCACCGGAACAACAACACTACCGTGTGCTCTCAAACACCACACACACAGACACGGACACACAACGCAAACACGCACAGATTTGTACGTACCTATAAATTACAAAAGTAATGTGCATGAAAATAAATAAATAAATAAAAAACATTTCTTTACATGCTTGTATAGTCTTTTATAAATTAACCTAGAGCCAAAACATTGTTACAGTGCGAATGTGGTGTCGCCCTGCACCCTAAAAAGTAATCGTCTTTATGCTTGCCACCGGGCTCGGTCATCAGTGGATTTATGATTATTTGAGTCTGTGGGCCCTTGCGCTCAGCTGGGACCTAATGAAGTGCTATTCACACAGCCTTGCCTGCGAGCCTGGTGTTGAGATTGGGTGCTGGTTAACTGTTTTCAGTTCCTGAAGGCTTGTGAACGCACCAAAGCACCGCGTTAGCGGAGGCCTTCCCCGTCCCTTACAAATCGGTAAGTATCTCTTCCTTTCACAAAGCCACTTCTAAATTGTTATAGAATAATCAGCATCTGCAGGGTGGTCATCGTTTTTTTTTTTTTTTTTTTAAATAAATACGTATACACAATACAGAAGCCTTTTTATTCATTTCGATCATAACCCATAACCCTTATAACCACTCCAGGTCATACACAAGCACCTCAATGAATCTGACCCTGACCCTTATTCCCACCTGTGAAACCACCTAGCACTATCATCTCTCTCTCTCTCTCTCTCTCTGGCCAAGTGTGTGTGTTTTTTTTTTTCTTTCTCAGACGGTGAGAAAGTGAGCGCGAACGGCAACCATCATTAATCAATACGTTGGGCTTTATTTGTGATAATTCATCATGACACAATATTAATGGGTGGCTATGCCCTTCAGAGGTGAGCCTCATGCAAATGCAGAGGGGGAAGCAATTAACTTTCGAGAGACGCACAGATGATTATAAATGACAAGGATATGTCAATTACCGCAGCCAATAAAGGGAGACAGAGGCTGCGAGGGCAATCTATCCACTTTACAGCTCCTCCTCAGCCCACAGGCTCTATCTATACAGGGTGAATACAGGCTGCTCGAAGGCGACTTCTCATGAATTCGAATGTTTTGCTACCAGTGTTGATTTATTTTATTTCTATTTTTTTAAAGGCCAACTGAGCAAATAGTAATATTACAATGTATTAGCAACATTCCAGGTCTGCATCAGAAATATTTTTAAAGGAAAATATGACAAAATTCCTCCGTCAGGAAATGGGGAAAAAAAACTCTACAATCAAATACACTGTGAAAAGATGAAAGATAATTTTTCCAGCATTTCTCTAAAACTGTAAAATATCCCAATAAAATCATCTTCGGAATCAAATTATCCTCTTAAAAACCTACAATTAAAGAAATTTGCTGTAATCTGATTATTTCCTTAAAACCAGAAACAATCATTTGCTATAATAGTATGAAATAGTATTTTATGCAAAGAGAAAACATATGTATTTATAATTTTTTTTTGTCTGTGTATGAAATATTGTGGCTAAAAAATAAAATAAAAAAAAAACACAAATCTACACGTTTCAGTGAGTGTACACTCATGGTTGCTTCGCAAGTCACTGTACAAGTCGTCAAACACTTAATATTACATCCATTTATTATCAATTAATATGTTTTATATGAAGCAATTCATTTAAAATGTTTGCACTGCTAATGCCACTAACATGTTTGGAGCTCTCCCCCGAGTTTCATCCTACTGTACTACTGATGGCTTTTAGATAAATGTCACAGAAACAAACACACATGGAGTTTAATAAAAATAAATAAATAAATAAATAAAACCGCTGCCAAAAATTTGTGACCTGCTGTTTTCAGTCACAGGAGCACTAAATCGGCCACTGGTGAGCACATGGCATTATATGTTTTAAGACTAACAACTGTACAATGTACACTTAAGACGGAGAAATATCTGAGCGTCTCTGGGTAGCGTGAATATTTAAACATTTTGAAGACATATCACACAACCATCCTATTAACACAACATGCAATGCATTCGAAAAGACATACAGTACTGTGCAAATGTCTAGAGCTGCCCTTCAAGTTTGCATATCTCGCTTCCAAAGATCCAGACTTTCTTGTATTTTAATACAGTCTTGAAGAATAGTTCTCTAGGCCAGTGGTTCTCAAACTGGGGGTCGCAACCCCTCTTGGGTTCGTGGAATAATTTCAAGGGGTTGCGAGAGGGATTATAATACACACTTTTCAGTATTACAAGTAAATGCTATAAATAAATATTTTCTGATTTGTAAAAATATTACTGATCGAGTGAGAGTGTTTAAATTGAGTGTTTCAAAAAAATAAATTTGCGACTCAAAGATATGACATCACTGTGCAGCGACTGGCTCACTCCTTATTGCTACAGCGCACAACTGCACGTGAAAACCGAAACTGCCGAGATGGCTAAATTTGTTATTCGCAAATAGGGCTGAAACGATTCCTCGAGTAATTCGATTACAAAAAATGATCGAGGCAAAATCTTCTGCCTTGAAGCTTCTTTTAATGAATTTTAAAAGCTTGCGTTATGTTTTTGTGGAATTATTTGTTTGGCGTGACACATCGCGCTTCCGGATGCAAGCCGCCAGTAAACACCGACGAAGAAGAAGCGCTTACATCACACACAAAACGGAAGAAGACGCAAACAGTTAGCTGTGTATTGATTGAAGGGAATAATAAGTAATTAATAATTATTTATTTTAAAGTGTGCCTTAGTTTTTTTGATACTTAAAGTAATTTGAAATACCGTTTTTTTGCAACTGAGAAAAGGCTTTAAAATAAGAATGTATGGCTGTAATGCACTTAATTCATCTCAGTCAACTTTAAGCTATTTCTTGTATTGTGAATAATGACAATGTTTATTTCTGATCAAATGCTGTATGCATTTAAAAAATAAAAGTAGATTTTTCTAAAAAGAAAACCAATTAATCTTTGTTTCTCTTCTCTATTTTACATGCTGTTTGATTAAGCAAAAGTACATTTTAACCGATTACTCGATTAATCGATTACATTTTTGGTAGAATACTCGATTACTAAAATATTCGATAGCTACAGCCCTATTCGCAAATCTAAAAATGTTGAGGAAATTGTGGACAGTTTGCCTGAATCATCGAAACCATGTACATCAACCAAGCATAAGAGCAAGACCCCATCAGACCAAAGTAGGAAACGTCGGAAATATAAGTATAGATTCACTTGCTCTACTGTCGAAGCTTTTGTGCTGACAAAAACAAGTACACCCTTCCCACTGAAAGGTGAGCCAAACTTATTTTGATGTATAGTAAATGTAGTCAAAATACTGTGAACAGCTTGTTATGTTTATTGCTTGTTTTTGATAGTGGGGGTCGCGAGATCTTGTCGATCTTCAATTAGGGGTCGCTGGCTTGAAAGTTTGAGAACCACTGTTCTAGGCTTCCTGAAGGACTTTTTTGCCTGACATGTTCAGTCCAGACCCAGTTCCTGACCAGTTTCAGATATAGTAAATGGTTTTTGTTTGTTAAGCCACACAGTGACCATCATTCAAGTACCAAAAACCATCTAACTAAGGCACAAACCAGTGAGAAACAGTACAGAAGATCAGGCCGGTGATTAATATACTGCTGATGCTGAATGCTGAGTGGTTGGAACAGATGAGAGGGGAAACAAGGTTGCTGCTGAGGTTTTTATATAAACAAACAATTTTGAAATTGTACTTTGGGTAATTTACAGTAAAAACATCTGTAGCCATTTCTTTCATTTAATCTACAGTTCATTTAATTTAATTTGAAGAAATGAGGCATGCCTCAAGTCCTTTGCACAGCACTTTCTTTCATGGCGAAGAGTTCACAGAAGGAGACAAACGCTCATCCGGATGCCGGTCAAAGCTTCAGCTCGGAAACTGAGGAGTGAGAACAAAATCAGGGCCGGGACGGAGAGCTGAGACAGTGAAAGAGAAGCTCTTCTACAGAAGCTCTTCTACAAGGCTGACATCACTGAGAAATGGAAATGTCCATTAGCATTCGTCAGAACCAGGAGACGCACAGGGGAAGAAATAACTCATTTCAACCAGCGTTATCTTAAGGAGGGTCCAGGGATCAGCTCAGATGTTTTGTTTACAGCACCACAGCTGGATAAGATGTTCAGAGAGATGTTCAGAAAATATTTCACATTTCCTCCTTCCTTAGCTTAAAGAAGTTGGCAGTGTGACTATTCAGATTTAGTAATATAGTTGCTGAGTCAAAGTATTGAACACCATTGTCTCTTTGTACGTGGGTTCAGCCCTGAGGCTCAGTTCTCGCCCCTGCAGTGCAGCTGAACAAGAACGGCCTTATTCCTAGCCTTAGCACAGAAAGGACAATCCTGGCTAGCAGCCCTCTAATTTCCCAGCACTAAACAATCAACAACCACCAGGGGACCTGTACAGCACATTACAAGTTAAGCCCTCATTTTGTCGCCAGGGCACAGGGAGATAAAAAATAAAACGGAAAGGTGGAAAAGGAGGGGGGGGAACCTGAAACTTTCCCTCCGTTTTGACCTGTGGCTGTACCCAAGGAGCAGTGAGGGAGCCCAGAGGTGTCAGAAGTATTTGGGTGGGTTTTCCTAGGAGCAAGTGTGGTTATTGTGTCTGAGGTCTGCTGGGGACAGGAGAGCAATATTGTTTTAATGTGTGTGTTAGTGGAGAGGGGAATGGATAGATTAAGACAGAGTCCCAGACCAGCAGGAGCCCAGTTCCCTGAGCACAGCTCTGCTAAGCTGCACAACATTTAAGAATCAGTATGTGCTAGAGTGTGTGTGTGTGTGTGTGTGTGTGTGTGTGTGTGTGTGTGTGTGTGTGTGTGTGTGTGTGTGTGTACATCAATGTGTGTGTTGAAGCAATCGCCAACAGTAGTTACCACAAATGATACTACTAGAGCAAAGAAAACTTTGTCAGTTAAATACAATTCAATGTACAAATTAGTGTTCAATTAATGCGTCTAAACAAAGGATGAGGAGGGGAAAAAAGTGGAAAATGATTACACCATAATTCCTAAGAATAGGCTCCAGCTAAGACATCATGAACTCAACAGAAATGCAAATGTATTCTATGTAATCTCATGTTTATGGTTTCCATGTGCAATGATGATGTGCATACAGGGTGGGCTAAAACACCTGTGATTAATGAGACCGTGTCACACAGCGGCACCGAACAACTCGTTTAAACGGTTCACCATGAATAATTTTAACCAACACGCCGCTGTCTTATCAGAGCTACTCGATGATTCATTTGATAAGACACAATAAATGCAAGAGGAGGCCAAGCAAAGGTTTCATCATCAGCTGCTTTTCTCGAATCGAGCGGCAGGACACTAATAAACAATGCTCCATTTTGGTAAACTCCACATTCCCACTGTAAAACTGCAGTCGCTCATGTTGGGCGCTAGATCATAATTAGCATAATGCTTCTTAAAAAGACGCTGATAAAGTATAACAACTTAGAGATTTGCAGCGAGCATCATCATTAGACAGGTTAATCCTTTTTTTGCACCAGAGCACATAAAAATGTTTTAATGCTTTCAAAATTACATCCTATCAGTTTTTCAATTCATCCGCAACTATTTCCTAAACTTGCTTACTAGACATGCGATCAGCAATGCCTTTTTTTTCTTTTTTTTTACGAATACTTACATAGTATAATGCAAGCTGTGTGTTTCTTTTATTTTGATTACTTTGGATTTCTGGATCTGGTTTCATTATACCCTATTAATAACAGTACAAAACCATGGAGGGACATGCATTGCAATGGACAAGCATAAATTACTTATTATTCCCAAGCACTGAGCTGTTAGTGTCTGTTATTCGGTGTGCTTGTGCATGTCAGCGTTGTGCAGTCATAGCCACTGGTTACCCTGCGAGTATTTGTGCTTTAATATGGTGCCGGATGAGAGTGGTTTGTTCAGGGCAAAGGTAATGCTTTCCCAGAACTAAGCACTAAATGCATGCAATTTATTAAACAAATGTACTGTTCTACATTTGTTTAATAAACTGAATGATTCTTATAGCGAGGACAAGTCACCCAATGAGTCATGAGGCCAAAGCCTTGTGGACAGTTTACATGCACGGAACTTGCGCGCTGCATTCAGATTATGAAACAAAACTCGTATGTACTGTAGACCCCTGCATTGTATATCATGATCATATGGACCCAAATAGCCGGCCACATCTTAGCCTTAAACAGTTGCCCTAAGTGCTCACCAAAGAAGCCTTTATCTCACCTTTGATCCTAGTAAACCTGAAGCACCTACACAGGTATGAAATTAACCAGAACACAAAGGGAAGGCCATGTAACAGCTGCCTTATGATTAGCAGTACATATTTTAAACCCGCTTTGTTCTTCAAAACTGCCCTTGTGTATCCATCTACTGAGATCCAATTTCAGCAAAAGATGCAGATTTCAGAGTTCAGTGAGGGCCAATTGAACATGTCCTGAAAGTACAATGGTGCTTTTCAGTCCCATATGGCAACCAATGGGTGCGTGTGCTTCAGATGCCTTGTCACATAAATCATTTTGCAACAAAATACAAAACAGAATTCCACTGATGATGGAGAAAACACACATGGAGAAATGGAGTCAAGTATTCGAATCGGCCCCGGCCTCGCAGACACGGATCAACTGAGGAGAACCAGTGCCGAAATAATCCACCGTTAAATCTTTCCGCCGTCAAATTAAATATACATAATATTGCTTCAGAATACAAAGTGTAAAATGGCCATCTAGATTTTTTTTTTTTCCCTAATGGATCGTGAACATCAATGTGGCTGTTCCAATCACTAACAACTTAGTTAATAATGTTAACTAGAAAGTCGTAAGTCAACCAAGCAACTGCATTACTAGATCTAAGCAGTTCAATAGGAGCCAGTCTGCAGTATACAACTTAATTTAACTTATAAATAAATATTATTCCCCCATTGTGGTGGAAGAAACACACACTTTCAGAAAATTATTAGACAGTGAATGTAAAAACACTTCAGAACTAGGTATTTTAAGTATTGTTAGTTACAGATGTTACATTATATACAGTATATATATACACACACACACACACACACGCACACAGTGGAACCTTGGATTGCCAGTAACTTGGTCTGTTGGCCTTTTGCAAGACGTTTGGTAAAGTACCCGCCCTATCATCCCGAGATCGCTGGTTCAAACCCCGGGTGATGTCGAGGGCATAGAAAGAGCTACAGTAATAATTGGCCGAGCTCTCTCAGCGGGGTGGGATGGGAGGCACTTAGTGCTGCCACATTAATGACGAATCTACAGCCAATCAGGGATGCCGGTGAGCTCATACAAGCAGAAGGCACAGATAGCGCTGTCCTCTGAGTGTGTTACGCCGCCCCCAATGGTGCGTGAGCGAGCAGTTCGAAAAGATGGCTGGCGTCACGTGGTTTGGAGGAAATACAGGATAGTGTTCGGTCCTCCCAACTGAGTAGTAGCCTTAATGTGGGAGCCCAAACAATTCAATTGTTTATGTGCAAATTGACCACGACTAAATTAAGGGAAAAAAATTGTGGGAAAAAATCCAACATAAATAAAATTATATATAAATTTTTACTTGGGATTGTGGGTAATCGCCTCCCATGCTCAGTCTCAGTGCGAGTGTGTGTAGTTTTTACTATAACACAACAATGATACAGGTTTCTTTGCTAAATAATGTTTTTTTCTGTGGTGTTTTGGTCAAGGAGACAGTTTGTCCTGGGAAGAATCATAATCTAAAAAGATGCAATTACAGAATCAAAAGAAAATTATGGAAATTAGTTTAAAACATTAATGAACTTCAGCTCATTACAGCTTAGTATTCATAAAGGTAGTAGTTTAGTTAATAACTACATAATAAGCTAAGTAATAAGCTCACTGTTGAGATAGAGTTTAAAAAGTCTATTTCAGTCATGTGGTATTTTACGGTTTGTCTACACAAAAAACTGCAACATTAAAAAACCCATTACTAAACTGGAATGAACAAAAAGCTTCCTCCAGTTGTCACAACACTAATATAAAATGCTTTATATATATATATATAATTTTTTTTTTTCCCCAGAAAACTCAATTAACCCTACTCAGAGTATATGAACTTTCTTATGTTGATGTCAATGAAACACTAGTAACTCTATTAGAAGGAACACATTCAAGAGGTTAACAATGGTCTTGTTTGTAAAATATAGCACAAAATAAGACACTTGTCAAAGATTTATTCATTATATTTTAGTAGTTCTTCATGACTTCAGGCCATGTACTGCTGCACAGTTACACATTTGTTAACATTTTTTAAATGATGGCATTAATAATTGCAACATACACTTAGTTATACCCTTGTTAAACAAATAAACTTATTGCTTTTAACTTATTCTAACTTAAACTTAGTTAAACAAATTGCCAAAGAAGAATAAATAACCTAAACTTTTATGTTACATATTTAGGTTCTACTGTACATGCAGGTAGCACCAAGTAGCAGCAAGCGAGTGCAGTTTAATTAGATTTATATATTGTATCTTAAATACATGACAAAAAATGAACATGTGCTCCATAGGTTTGAAATATCAATATTTAGGGACTAAAAGTTAATACATTAGAGTCTAAGATGCATCAAGTGACTTCTGCATTTTGTTCTCAAAGATCTAACATAGATATTTTGGGTTTTAATTTATGAGCTATAGTTTGTATGACCAGGCTGTTTATTAACATTGTTTATTATTACAACCAATAATGGAACAAGAACTTACCTTCACATAACAGATATACTGTACAATACCAGTCAAAAGTTTTTTTATTTCTTTCTACTCTGTAAATGCTGAAGGTGCCCAAAATATGCAATAATCTCCTTTTAAACAGCTGATATTGAGATGTGTCCGATACTTATGATCTGTAAAGCCTTCATAACGGCTGGTAACTCGAAATGAACTTCTCCTCTGCAGCAGAGGTAAGTTTTGGTCTTAATTTCCTGACAGCCAGCTTCACCATGGTGCTTGATGAGTTTTGTAAATGCACTTGATAATATGGTACTTGCAAGAACTATTCCAGAGCAGCTGTCCTCTGTGTCTTAAAATAACAACCGACTGCTGTTGATGATGTTTTTACTTAATTACATAATTAATGACATAACTTTGAAATCTCCAGCACTGTTCTAGAATGTAGGAAATGAATTGAAAATGAATCTAGATGGTGTGTCCGAAGTTTTGACTGGCACTGTACGTACCTATGCCTCAAGGCATATCTTTTTTTCATTTAGACCAATACATAGTGAATAAAGTCTTTGCTTAATTTGTGTTGAATTAAACAAGTAAGACCCTCGTTAACCTCTTATACTGTACATATCTGCATGTCTCCATAATCAAAAGACGGAAATCTCAGCCTGTGCAATATGCTGTACCCCTCAATTACAAAAAAGGCCACAAGGTGCCGTGATCAGCATTCAAGGTTTGGTCTCCATCCAACCTTCCACAATCAAGCCCAGCATCCAGTGTAGCTGAGACACCTGGACATAGCTTCCTCCTCTGGACGAGTTTAAACAAAGAAGCTTTGTGATCCAAGCTCAGCAGCTTACGGAAGAGACACCTTCTTCTCCTCATTACAGCATGTGTAAGGGAGTTCTACTAACACTTTACTAACACTAAAACCTTAGCTTTCTTCTTATACATTGCTCTTCATCTTAAACTACTCATCTCATACAATCGCACTACAGAGTTTACCACCACTTTCTCTTTGATTTGATTTTGATTTGATTTTGTTCTGATGCTTTCAGATGTGCGCTGCTTATTGTTTTAGTCTGTGCAGAACACTCGCACAACCAATGTCCTGGCCTCAAAATAAATAGATATGAAACAATGTCTATTAGTGGACTGTATCCAGAGAAATTCGTTAAGAACAAAGAGGATTGTGTGTCTAAAGACTTAGCACTGCCTTGAGCACTTGCATGTGAAAGGTTAAACATGGTCACTTATCTAATTACAATGGCGTGTCTGTCTGCCTCGAAGATAATGCACATTTTAAACATTACAAGGTTGATCTTTTCTCTACTCACTCGCCCAGTAAACCTCTGCGGATCAGCAGGGATCACCCTAATTGGTTCCAAAGCACATCCTAGTAACACAACACCACTTTAGCTGCACAGGCCATGTTAATTTTCCTCTTGATTGGAAATAGAATTCTGCAAAAACAATGAATAACTGGTAACATGAGGCTAGGTGGGCAATTAGCATGATTACAAAGAGCCTTATTAGAATTTTTGACGCCAAACATGCTGAAAATCAGGGGGAAAAAGTTATTCTGGTCAACAGCGATGAGCCTTGATCAGAAATGTATTCTCCTCCTGGGACTCTACTAAACATCTCTCGGGGGATCATGAATCAGAGTTAAGCAGAATTTTATACGCAATCAAGAAAACCAAATCTCGCTCTCTCTCTCTCTCTCACTCTCACACACACACACTATTATTAACCATCCATTTGACCCTCATTTATGGTGCCAGTTCCCTTTAAAGTAACTGCGATGCAATGTATCTTCCTTACTTATTCCTCTCAGAAAAAAAGCCTCAAATGTAAATTACAAATGCAGACTCTTGGCAGAAATTTCTAAACACTGTGACATATGCAAAGAATATCATTCTTATAGTACACCAAGTGCCATTCTTTTCTTTACCTAGTAACCAATTGCAACATTACTTAAGTCATTTTACTTTAATGTATGCTTCGCAATGAAAATGTGAAAAATAAACTTGTATGATAAAAAATAAACTATGCAAAACCTTTACAACCCATTGTTAAATACATATGACACATGGAAAGCTAATATTTTGTGAATAAAATGTTGAGTTAAACTTACAAAAAGTGAAAGATCGGTCACATCTAATACAATTTAATGATCTCAATTTAGTGTGTCATCTGGTTTTATTACATTGTGTGCACAGAGAGAGGGTACTAGTAAGGATGTGCTGGGTCAAGTGCTATTCTCTATAATAATTATATCCATATCTATGCATGCAGCAATATACTGACAAGATACTACATGGCTATTATACAGTATGTTTCTTTCAATGCTTGGCATATTCTCAGATTTTTCATCTTTTTTTTTCTCTCTCATGCTTTTATGCGATTTTATTAGGATTTATGAATCTAATGAAATCGTAAATGCTACAAAAATTATAGAAACAGGACATACAATTTGTCGTCACAAAAGTAGAAATCTATTACTGGTCCAGTGTTCTATATTGCTGCATTCACAAAGATACACATCTTGTTACACCTGCTTGCAATGAACAATGCTAAACTGAAATAAACATTAAGGTTTTATTTAGATTCTCCCATGTACTTTACACTGCATTATAGTTGAAATCAAAGGGGGGATGCCATTTCATTCTTACTTCAACATTTTCTATTACCCAATTGGTTTTTTTTTTTGGGCAGGTGTGGTCTAACCACTAATGAAAAACTCAATCCCGGACAGGTCTACTAAACAAACAGTTGGCAACCCCAGAAGCATAAACTACACACAGGTAATTTTCATAGTCCTAATGGCATGCTTAGAAAACCTACTTCAGTAGTTGCATAACATGTCTCTGAATATTCATAATTTTCCCTGTGTAAATATTGATGTAACTGAATTCAGGCCTACATAAAGAGAGCAAGAAGATCCCATCAAGACGAAAGTTGTGTAACTGCCAGAGGCTGATGAGGATCGCCGGGATGCCTGCTCTTTTGTGTCCCGTCTCACAGGGATGACCAGACCTTCTACGAATGAGCCAGCCTTTACGTTGATAAGAAGGTGTCTATCCTCTGTGCCAGAGACTGTGCCAGACAGTTGGTCTAGGATGGGATGGCTGGCATTTATCTAAACAGTGGCGCAAGGGAAATGCTCATCATAGCAAAAAAATTCTCTTTAGGCTAACCTTTGTAGATAATGTGTAGATAATAAAACACTTCTATAAAGCTCAGTTGCATTAAGAAGTTCATATACACTCAGCATGAACAAGAATGTCATACTAATATTCAGCTGACAATGAAAACTGGTGGAATTGGTATTTTTGAGGGGCAGAATAATACACATCTTCAAGAGATGTGTGCTCATGCACAAGTTATTTTGAGTATCAGCAAGCTTATGGCTGGTTGGATATTTGGCAACTCTTCTTGGCAGAATTGGTACAGTTGAATTAAAATTGTTGGTTTCCTGCCACTAACTCAACTTTTCAGCACGCGCCACAAATTTTCAGTATGCTTGAGGCTACAAACAGCTTCAATGTGTGTTTAGGCTCAATGTCCTGTTGGACCACTCAGTTTTTGTCCATGTTTAATAGTCTAGCTGATGAATTCTGAGGTAATCTTTCTTCTTCGTTACTCCATCCACTTTATATAATGCATCAGTTCCACTGGCAGTCCAATAGCCTGACAGGATCATGCTAATGCCACCACCCTGCTCAACAGTTTGTACAGGGGTTAAAAGGTCTTAACCTTAATTCCTCCAAACATACCCCTAGTCAAAACTTTCCTCCAGAAGGCGCTTTCTTTGTCCACATGGACAGAATGATGTTTGAATAATTTGGAGAAGGGGCCTCTTTCTTGGACGGCAGCGTTACAGACCATAGTGATGTAAAGCTCACCAGAATGTGGACAGTATCGCTGGCGTTCCAGCAGCACCAGTTCATGGTAGACTTGTGTCTTGGTGTTTCCTGCGATGCTCTTCAACCTATTTCCTTTAAGTTAAGGGTTAGAGTTTGGGTCTACTTCCAGAACTTGGTAAAGTGCCTACACCTCTCAATAAGCTGCAATTATGTAGAATAGCTTGAAGTGATCTTGGAATCTGTAGGGTTTTTTTGTTTGTTTGTTTTTTTAGATCAGCACTGCGCTTACTGGATTTTAAAATCATAACGCATCTAATAAATGATCCGACGACAATACCGTATTTATCAAATACAAGGTATGTCTTCTTAAAAAAAAAAAATTGTAAATTGCCATGAAATTCATGTTTATGGTGCACAGATGCAACAATGTTGAACGAGTGCTGTGTTTAAACAGCATGCACTACAGCCTCAGCATATAAAAAGGCCTTTAGGAACCATTTCAACTCTTAAGTGTAAAATTGGATTAAAACCATCATCCTTCTTCTAAATAAGGAATTATGTTGAGTAAAACATCTTGTGTTGGAAGGTGAGTCCTGCCTTTTCAGCCCAAACGTCTTGAGTCAGAGCAGCAATTCGGATATGGTCCGAAAGCTTTAATTAAAAAAGAAATCAAAAGAAGTGCATCTGCCAAAACAGTCCTCGTCATGTTAAATCATATCAGCTGCATTTATAATTACACAGATAAGGAATACAAACTTACTGATATTATTCTGGTATGATTTCTGAAGTCATAAAATGAATTCATCTGATCAGTGACTGTACTCAAATGGCACTGATCTTAGCGCTCCATTCGGCTCTGTGCCCCTGTACTAGAAGCAAAGATTTGATATTTTACAAGTCCGGTGTGAGCCGTGTCCCCATGTGAAGATGACCGACTGAAAGCATTATCCTGAAGGTGACAGGAACAAGTATGTGATTAGCACAAATGGGAGTGTTATTAATGTGATCAGCATGCATTTTTCTAAAGCAAATCAGATCATGTTAGGATTTAGAACGATTTGACCCGGACACTTCACTTTGCTTCCACACAACCACTCAGATGAGGATCTGACAACAACTATATTACAAGTGTAATGTCTTGGGTTTCTAAACAGGCTGAACAAAGGAGTATTTTTAAAGATTCAAACTATGCTATGATTAGTAAGTGTGTACAGGGTGAGGGGTTATGATTAATAAGCATATTTGCAGTGATTTGCCGAGAACTATAAACAAAAAGCCGTCTACTCTAATAATAAACTGGTGTGTTCTTTTACTGATCAGCAAAGTTTCATTTGTTGAAATCAGCAGCCCAGATTCAGCCTCTCCCCCAACCCACATACGCACACGCGCACACGCGCACACGCGCACACACGCACACACGCACACACGCACACACGCACACACGCACACACGCACACACGCACACACGCACACACAGGGTCCACATCAGCATTGTGACATCATCCAAGAAACCCAAACATCGAAAGATGCAAACTATCTCCTGTGATGACACGGGCACACTGCAACCGTCATATACCACCGTAATGCTCGAACAAAATGAGCAGTCAGCTTTAATGTACGTTCGCTTACAGGTGCAATTTGGCACATAATATTTATTTGCAGAACTCACAGCAATATACAACTAAGCACAAACCATCGTTCATGTAATTCCAGCTGACAGTTAAGTATTACTTAGCTAAGTACAAGAATTATTATAGCCAAGTACGTTTTA
>JAAGKR010005719.1:0-33335 GCA_011419295.1 Clarias macrocephalus
AATTAAACAAAATGTAAAGAAAGAAAAAAACATACACTAGTAATAATCAACTTGTGCATATAGAACAAAAGTATAAACAATCTGGTTTCTTTCCGTAAAGAAACCAGATCCCGTTCTTCCAAGCCACAAATATTCGTCAGCGGACTGCCCATGACCTTGTGACACACCCTTGTATTTGTCACTAAGGAGAACAGATGGAGCATCATGCATGTTTAATCACTGCTTGCTTCGTAACAGGAGCACAGAGAGGATGAAGACGCTGCAAACACGCCACACCGGGTTCAGTTTTCTGGTTGATTTTTGTCAGGAGTCCCACAATGAGTCATGAGAGGAACATCATGTGACCAATTCACTGAAAAGCCATGAGAAGTGAGTATGATTAACGCACTGTACTGTATGCACTTGTTTGTGACATCAGTGTATTCCACGTTTTAACTTTCCTTCCAGCTGCCAGTAGACCTGAACCTCATTTAAAATAAAAACTTGTGAGCATGTGTAAGATTATCTGTGTTAAACTGTAATTAGTCCATGCTAACTGATGATAATGATGAGGCTCCTCAGGTGTCCTGCTGCTGCTGATGGTGTCAGTAACACAAGTTCAGCTTTCGTTGCTCTGCCCGGATTCCTGCGTCGTTTGCTCTACCGATGCCATCATCTGCAGCAAACTCTCCATGATCATAGGTGATGAAGCGTCTATATCATTCAACTCATTCACCAGTTCTTTTTTTTTTTTTTTTAAGAAAAAATAATATTTTTTTTAAATATGTGACTATACTTCCCGTCTCTGTGTGCATGGAGTTTGCCTGTGCTTGGTGGGTTTCCTCCATGTCCAAAGACATGTAGGTTGGGCTAATTGGCGTTTACAAATCGTCCGTAGTGTGTGAATGAGTGAGTGTATGTGTGTGTGTGTCTGTGCCCTGCGATGGATTGGCACCCTGTCCAGGCTGTACCCTGCCATGTGCCCCAAGTCTCCTGGGAGAGGCTCCAGGCCCCCGTGATGACCCTGAATACAGGATTAAGCCGTATAGATGATGAGTGAGTGAGTGAGTGATGTGACTATACTTGACGTTGATGCCTTTTTATAGATGTGGCAATTTAATCAATCTTTTGCTAGATGATTTGGTTCACGTGATTCGATCAATCGGAATCAATTCCTGCTTGTTGAACTCGTTAGTTAAACTCTTTAGATAAGTGAAATCGTCTAAAATTGAATTGTTAAAAATTTTATCACTTTTTAATCTACTATTCAGTTTATGGATGGTTGGTGAAATTACTCTACTGCCACCTACTGGACTGGAGTTTACCATCAGATTATGCACGAAAAAAGATTATCGCTTGACATTTAAGAAAAATTATTCTAATGCGAGATGGATTTAGTACTTTTACTAATACAGCTGCTTGAGACAAATCAGACAGCAAACATTAGAATTGTAAACAACCAAAAACTGCAATGCCTGAAAATTAAACGGAATCGAATCGCGAGTCTGTGTTTGATTTTCAGCTCTATTCATATTACACCTGAGTCACTTAGACATGTGGTTATAGTTCAGATTTGTATCAGATATCAGAGAATGTGAGTTGATCATGACAGAGAAATGCT
This sequence comes from Clarias macrocephalus, assembly GCA_011419295.1. Lineage (NCBI taxonomy): Eukaryota > Metazoa > Chordata > Actinopteri > Siluriformes > Clariidae > Clarias > Clarias macrocephalus. Next base: position 1,601 of record JAAGKR010005719.1, read on the forward strand.
ACCTAAGGGAAAGTATTGGTACTGCGTCATGGTTGCAATCAAATAAAGGTCAAATATATAGAATTAGAAATTAGAAATAGCAATGATTAATTAGATTAATTGAAAAAATGGTAAAATGTTACCAAAAAAATTCTTATTTAACTATAAAATAGTCTATTAACTCAAACTCACAAACCTCAAAATTTTGTTTGTTCACAAAGTTTATATCAATGTTCATTAGCTACCAAACATAAACCTAGCTAGTGATACCCAGGTGGCAATTTGATTTGTACTGCGATTCTGTAAGCACCACGATTTTACGAATATCCCGATTCGATATTAAATTGGTTTGTACAGATTTTGTTACAATTATAAATAAGATTCTGATCTTACCCAATGAAATATAATGCTTTTTAAAGATTGGTGAAGCTAGATAAAGATTGAAGTGAACTAGATAAATAATACCTCGTGGCATTTAGGTAGGGAAGTGACTATTACTCAGTAGATTGGTGTGGAAATGAATGGTTGATCTTATATTTGCGGAACTAAAAAAAAGCACCACTACAAGGAACTTGAGGTGGATGTTTCAGGGAACTGGTGCATTCTTGTTAAAGACTGATATGGGTCACTTGAGGTTATGAATGTCAAGATGAACAGATCCGATTTCAGGCAAAAACCAACATATTCGTAGTTCATCATTTTCTGTCATGGACCTCTTGTGTTTTCTCCAGAGGCTCCAGACTCAACCAAAGCCCTGATGCTCATAGACGGACTCATAGACACCGTGGATCACATTGTGTTCTCTGATTTATCCAACATGAGTGTTTTGGTGCTCAGCAACAACATCATCTCTACTATCACAGGAAACGCTTTTCAGAACCTGACCATCCTCAGAACGCTATCGCTGGACCACAACCTTATCTCAAGCCCCTCACTGGATAGACTGACGTTCTCCTGGCTTCGTAAACTAGAGACCCTTCATCTGGGCCATAATGCTTTAAAGGAGATCAATGGATCCTGGTTTCTGAATACCAATTCTCTAAAAACTCTACTGCTGGAGGGGAACCTGCTCACCAGCCTCAACTCGAGCACTTTCGCTTCTTCTGACCTGAGAAACTTGGAGACTTTGGATTTGTCAGACAACCTCATCAGCTACGTGGGCAGAGACAGTTTCCGCAACCTGCCACGTCTCAGTAGTCTGGATCTCTCTCGAAACAGGCTGCAGAACGCACCTGATGCTTTCTCCTATCTCTCACGGCTCTCAATGCTAAACCTGGACCTTAATCGCTGGAACTGTAACTGTGACCTGGGAGAGCTAGCACATTTCCTCAACAGCTACATTCTGTCTCCAGAAAAAGTGCTGTACAATGGGAAGAGGCTGGCCTGCACTAGTTCAGACAACCCCAAAGTTCTGACAGTGCTGGAGCTAAACGCGGTTAACTGTATGCCGGCTACAAGAAACATAACAGCCGACGTTAGTGCTCAGAGTTCCATCACATCTCAGCGCTACATCAGAGATGTTGTTATCGCTGTTGTGTGTTCTTGCCTGGGTGAGTATCTACAGAACATCATAGCTCTTAATCATTAGTAAAACACCAAAATGCAATGTAGTTGACGCAAATTGGAAACTGTATTTCAAAACCGTCTGGTTTTTGGATTCTGGATTGGTGGTACTACTACTACTACAAAAACAGTTCAGTATTAATCAGTACAACAATACCATCTCAGGTTCATCAGACATCCATTGTAGAACCATTGAGAGTTTTAACCATCTGAATTTAAAGACAAAGGTTTTTTTGTTTTTCAAAATGATGAAATACTGTATAAACATGAACTTCTCTGAACTTCTTCATTGCATTTCAGGTGGTGTCGCAATTACACTCGCAATACTTGCAGTTCTATACAGGAAGTTGGGTAAAAGGTTTAAACCGACGCAGGGGGTGAAAGGAGCTGAGGAACAGTCCAGTCAAACATGGGATTTCTCTGAAGGCAAGGAGGCTCTCTCTATGTCTTACGCTCTCCATAACAGCAACTACCGTAACCGTCCACCCTGGGACAAAGAGGGGACTTCATCTGAGAGCAGGCCAGACACAATGGCAAATGATTTCATATGCCAAAATTGCAGCTCAAGCTTCAGGAGAAAGACTTTCCATAACAGAACAAACCACCAGCCTAATATGGAAGACGAATGGTCCTATTTGAACAGTGACCAATGGAAGGACCCTTCAAGCTTTAAAGATGAATGTATGAAAATATGTTTGGTTTTGTTTTTGATTTTTTGGGCGGAAGGGGATATTTTACTTGCTTGAGATCATTTTTAAACATTGTAACATATTCCTCTTACAATTACAGATGGAAGACATGAGATCCAAGGTAACGGTGGGACAGGACAAGACATGTCCACCATGAGAGCGCAACAAGTAGCTCTGAGAAGACACATATCAATTGCCCAAAACCAAACATTTACCCCAGAAGATCGACTAAATCCCACAGGTGCTGCTCAGGAGCAGCATTCATTCCTGAAGCATCAACATGGCGAATATGGTCCACCATATTCTCGGCATCACCAGATTTATGCTCAAGACATCCAGGACGGTATATCTAGAAATCAAGAAGAGAGTATACTTCCGAGAAGCTCTAAAGTAATTGTGTACCGAGATATTTTAAATTATAACCAGTCCAACATGGACCAGCAGGGTGGAAATCAAGCCAAAGTGCAGAGGAGCATAACCTTTGATCTGTCCATGGAGCGTGCTCTGTTTGTATCTAGTAAAGAAGGTCCATACAAAATCAGCAAGACAAAAATGTCTAAAGCATTAGAACAGAACAGCAAACCAGGTGAGGTTAAGCTATCTGCCAAAGGAGACAAGAAAAGGCATTTGAAAATCCATGAACCGAGATCTCAAGGAAAAAGTAAACTAAAGGTCAAGTTGAATCTGAACCCCCTTAAAAAAAGTCAGGTTCAGCCCAAGTCCGGTTCTAATCAGGAGGACAAGGATGCAAAGAGAACATCCAAAAAGATCAAAAAAGACAAATCTCAGAAGAGTAAGGTGAAAAAGAACAATGAAGGACAAGAGAGTGAAGAAAAATCCAAAAAGGGCAATATCACAGATAAGTTGCAAGTTGATGAAAGTTCAACCAATCCAGGTGAAGCTCAAAGTTTTGGAAACAATCCCAAGGAATCAGAGTCATTAATGGAGCCTTCAAATCTTTTAGCTGAACACATAGAGTCACTTGGTACAACAAATACTACAGACCCTCAAGTCCCAACCTTGGACTTGAATCTGGCCCTGATCACACAAGAAGATTCCAGGGGTCTGCAGAAACCGCCACAAGATGGAGAAGATCCTCCAAATGACTCCATGACCCCAGTGTCAACAACTGTCTCTGTTGTCCAGGAGTACCTGTCATCAGGTGATGGCTCACCAAAGAGAAAGATTCGACTGATTGTACCAGAGAAACCCTCCACCAGACCTCAGACTGCGCTGGAGAAGAAAATCAGATAGATGTCCCAAATGTCCTGTAAGATCCCTCCAAAGTGCCATGGTGTTCATGACCGAATTTCATGCCAGATCAGTTTCTGTTCAGTTCGAGGGCCAAGACTCATTTTATATAAGTCAGATAACAGCTGCACAAAGGGCTGCATGATCATTTTTTTTCTTCCGAACTATTGATAAGATAACTAGACCTTGAACACCTGTGCTGCTACAAGTCTTGCAACAGATCTGAGATTCCTTCAGAGAAAACTGAGAAAGAATGGATGAACGGAAGAAGAAAAGTAACGAAAGGCAACAGGATGTGGAAGAAGATGAAGAAAAGGAGCCAAAGACTATCCTGGGGGTTTGTACCAGACAGCAGTTCACTATGTTGTGTGTGGCTCTCGGGCTCCTTGTGCTGCTGCTCATCTTAACGGTAACCTCCGTGGTTTTGACCATGAAGTCAGGTTCAGGTAAACTTCTTGTTTCTCTCGTTATGTTCGGTTCATTACAAACTTGTTATGTAGACAAGCTTATGTAGATTTAAAATGTTCAGAATTTTGGTTGACTATACATATGTCTTCCACAACATGTTTCTTACTGTTCCTTGACTACATTTCCACATTTCCATAGTGGGCGAATTGTTTACTTGTGAAAATTATCAAGAATAAATTCCAGTAAAATCACTGTGACATAGGTTTTTTTTTTGCAAACGTAGTTAATTTAGTAAAGATTAGTTTACTAAAACTAATAATAATTGTTTTAACTCTGGTTAATCTACTTGAAATCGAAAGTCTTATCTTTAGTACCAATGTTCTTATGTAGGCTTCTCATGTCTGTATTATTATGTACAAACCATCCACTATTTCCAAATGTAACTTAAAAATAACAATTAAATAAATAACATTGCAGAAGAATATTTGCATACTGTAAAGAAAGCAACGTGCAGTTATTACATGACGAATACACAAAATCTATCAGGAACGTTTACGGTTTACTGTTTCTCCTCCCACTTCCTCGACTCTTTACCGAGAGGTATTGAAACGTCATCTTGTCGCTCTTGTTTGCACATTTGCACGTGCACTTAATGATGTCTCTTTTGTATAAAAACTATAAAAACTTAACTAAAAATGTCAATCTTGTTTCAGTTGTCCAGATAATTAGGTTTCTAAGTTAGCTAGTTCGTTTTTTGTCACTTTATGTTGTTAATTCACGTTGTATGTAGCACCTTGGTCCTGGAGGATCGTTGTTTCGTTTCACTGTGTACTAAACTGTATATGGTTGAAATGACAATAAAAAGCCTAGGCTTGACTTAACGTAGGCTCCTGAGCAAGTTGACAGAATTCGTATCCTCCAGCACGCTCAGTAAAAACTAACAGCACTTTTACTTGGGAACATACAAAAAAATGCCATAAGCAAACATGCCTTTGAAAAGATGTCTCCTTACAAAAAAGACAACTTCTATAAAGAGCAATAAAAAGTAATAAACACGGTCAACGTTGGTGTGAAAATTCATTGCTTGGAAATAATCAGTCGTGTTAGATACAGCGGTGAGGTTTTACTGTGTGTGCTGGAGAACATGAAAGGCTTCTTGGTAACTTTGTCGCACTTGTTCCTTTCTGTTTTCATGCAAAACCCAGGAGCCGATGTTCGGTTTTGTTTTTGTTGGATATTATATTGAATGGTTTTGTACATAATAATGCAGGCATGATAAACGTATAGAATGAAATTTGTACTAAAGGCAATATTGTGACTTCATCCAGATTGCTGTAAAGCTGCTTTATGACTACTTCCATGTTTCAGTTGTCATTTGTTTAGCTACAAGTTACAGTACTTATATATATATATAATGTATATATGATAGCTACCACCAAGCTATAATTTTATTAAAGTAGCTAACTAGACTACAGGACAAGCTAATAAGACGTCGTAAGAAGTATATATTTTTTCTTTTCGATTAGGGAAACTTCATTAAAGATCACAGCAGCAGTGTTAGTTTTGTTTGTGGAAATGTCTACCTAGCTAGCTAGTGCATGTCAATGTTGATGTTTACAGAGATTAAATTAAATTGCTAATTTTTTTACACTCGGATAAATATGTTCATGGATGTTTATCATCTTGTTTTCATCACATTATTCTTTAAGCTGGTTGGTGCTGCTGTAGCTGATGCTGAGACCTTTAATAGACCTATTAAAGGTTTTTACAGTATGATTTTTTTTATTATTAAAAATAATATTGAATTGATTATTCAACATGGAAAAAGGAGGTGTAGCTGTTTTTCATGCTAAATTTTTCAGCTGTTTTCATTCTTCACCTACTGCCAGTCACTGATGTGATATCATGCCACATGCAGACAATAAGATATTAGTATTTAGATTTGAGATATTATTGAATGAAAATTTCTTCTTCTAGAAACATCAGAGACCTTGGTCCCGTCGCCTACAGATGGAGACATGCTGGAATTTCTTCTTCAAAATGGGGCGATCCAGGAGAAAGATGGACTCTATGCCACGTGGTATCATGCTGTCAATAGCAAAGACGAAACTAAAAAAGCCCTGGAAAGTAAATATGAAAACTTTGCTAAGCTATTTTTCTCTTTGCCGCCATGGTTACATATGGCTGTTATATAACTAGCAAAGTGTCTAGATTGATTTCTATACTGTATAAGACAGCAAGAACGGAGACAACCTAATTTTCCTTGCGTGATACAGAAACAATAACCCACCCATTCCTCAGGTGACATTATGATTCTGGAGGCTGACGTCAATGTAGAAGGTCATAACACTGTGAACGAAACCAACATTCCAATCATGGCCCATCCGCCAGATGTCTACAGCGATAACACTTTGGAAGAGTGGCTTGATGCCGTTATCAAATCTAAGAAAGGTAAAGAATAACAATAAAGTAAATATAGCATTTTGCTATATCAGGTGGTTTAGTGGTTAGCACTGTCACCTTGCACCTCCAGGGTCTGGCTTCCATTCCATGTGCATGGAGTTTGGATGTTCTCCCCGTGCTTGGTGGGTTCCCTCCGGGTGCTCCGGTTTCCTCCCACAGTCCAAAGATATACAGTATAGGTTGGGGTAATTGGCGTTCCCAAAAATTGGCCATAGTGTGTGAATGAGTGTATGAGTGTGTGTATGTGTGTGTATGCCCTGCGATGGATTGGCACCCTGTCCAGGGTGTACCCCACCTTGTGCCCAAAGTCTCCTGGGATAGGCTCCAGGCGCCACGTGACCCTGAATACAGGATTAAGTGGGATAGATGATGAGTGAGTGAGTGAGTGAGTGAGTGAGTGAGTGAGCATTTTGCATCTTAATTATTTCCTGAAAATTGTCATTTTGTCTATGAATAGGAATAAAACTGGATTTCAAAAGTATTCAAGCTGTGCAGCCTTCACTCGATCTTCTCAAGCTCAAGAATCAAACGGGAATCAACCGTCCCATATGGTTGAACGCCGATATCCTTCCTGGTCCAAACGTTCCTGGTTTCTGGCCCGTGGTCAACAGCACTCAGTGAGAACATGACATTCAATTGTACAAATTGCAGTGTGGCAACCTTACTCCAAGGTCTAGTGATACACCATAGACCTTCTACAGCTTGTGGAATAACTCAGATTTAACATCTCGCCTTATCTTTGCGATTACCAGATTCTTTAAGCTTATCCAGACAAAGTTTCCAGATGTAACCATCTCACCAGGATGGAAGGTGCTTTATCTTTCACCCTTCCCCAATGTGACGTACACACAGACCATGGTGATGGAGATGTACGACAAGGTCAAACACCTCCCACAAAAAATCACGTTTCCTGTTCTGGCGGTTATGGCGAAGAATGCATGGCCTCATCTGAGCTGGCTTCTCAGCCAATCCTCCAGGTATTTCACCCAGATACCCCGCGCTGCACAACGAAAACTCCACTGAACAAATAAAAGAGGATCCTGATCCAGATCCTCTTGTTTGATCAGAGCCAAGACAACACAGTGTTTTTAAAGTTTTGTTCAGTGTTGTGTGGGTTGGAGATCAGGCCCAGCTCCACCCCTGGACTTCTGGCTCAACATCACTTAAAGAGGGGCTGTATCAGGAGCTCATCAGCAGCTCATTTTATCCAATGCTTTTCGCACTAAATGTTCATACTCTCTGTATATGCAGGTTCAGTTTGACCTTGTGGCAAGGTCAGGAGAACCCCACCGTCAATGACATGCTCTTCATTAGAGACAACAGCAACCCTCAGCGCATCTACTACGACATCTACGAGCCAGTACTTTCCCAGTTTAAAGAAGCAGCAAGTGGGTCTCATTCAGGTTTATCCACCAGCTGAGAACCTTTATATACTGTAAGTCAATATTTTGTATTTATTTATCTTTGTGTATTTGTAGAGCAGAAAGATAGACCAAGAAGGTTCTACACAGGTGGGGACATAGTGGACTATTTCAAGCCTGCAAACGATGATGGACTTAACATCCTGTGGGAGGAGGTGCATGACCGAGCTTCTCTTCTATCTACACTCAAAGGTACAGCTAATCAGAAATTAAAATCACAAATATATAAATATTTGAGACTAACATGGATCTGAGACTGTATCTAATGCTTTGTCTCAATGCTCTCATTCTAATGTATAAAAAGTAAACATGTTCATAAAATTAACAAAATGTAACAAAACCATGCTAATATGACTTTAATATAATCTACAGTAAATAGCCAAAAGTATGCGCACCCCTGACCATCACACCCATATATGGTTCGTCATCAAAATATTGCTACAAAACTGGTAGCACGCATAAACTGTACAATGGCTTAGTATGCCGTAGCATTACAATTTCAGCATGTTTCAGCATGACGATCCACAAAGCAAGCTCCAGATTGGACTGGAAAAGCTCAAGTATCTTGAACTGAGCCATAACTGAACTCAACCCTACTGAAGAATCACCTTTGGGATGAACCAGAACTGGAGAGTCCTCATATGGCAGTGATGGTTAGGTGTCCACAAACATTTGGCTACTTAGTGTGAGTAACATAACCCCACTTTCATGTTTTATTGTGTTTTTAGACCGTTCAGGTGGGATGCTCGTGATTCCGGTAACATCTGCGACAGACAATGTGAGGACTCCAGTGATTGAAGGGTCAGTGCCAGAGCTGCCTCTCCAGGATTGTCTAGATCTAATTCTTGCTTCCAGGAATCCATGGGGCATCTACCTCAGGGTGAAGACCAAGACACAGCTAGCTACTTCGCTACATCTGCTTCAAAAGGCTAGAGACCTACTCTATCATCCAGTCTGGATCAACATGGACATCGCCGCTGGAGCCTTCAACGTTGAAGGCTACATCACAGGTCTGGAGTTTGTGAGAACCATTAACCAGATTTTCCCTTACGTCACCATGGCTCCCAGCTGGCCTCGGGAGGTTCTGGATACGGGTTACACACCTCGGCTGGTTGAGAACATGATGGAACCCTTCCAGGAGGTTTGGCAGGACGTCTCACTGCAGCTGTTGGCTGTCTATCTGGAGAGATCGCAGGCTGGAATTAAGATTCTTCAACAAAGCCAGGCACGATTTTCTCTCACAGTGGAGCACAGGACAAGGAACGGAGGACTTGGGATGGAGGGTTTCATGCTGGTTCGTGGTGGGACCAGACAGCGGACCTTCTACAACGTTCCGAATGCATTGAAGGGCTTCATCTCCAAGATTCCCAAGAAAATAAATACCACCATGTAAAATGAAGAGATGTTTGTTTTTCATCTTCTGTCATCAGGATACCTTCATATGTTATCTCACTTATACATACCACAACTACACAACAGAATTTAACAAGAGCTTAATATATATTAAAGGTCCTATATTTTTTTAACAAGTTAATACAGATCTCAGAACCACCAAGTGTGGATGTGTGTGTGTTATTACTCCAGCTGAAATACCAATCAGATAAAGTATTTTGAATACCTGAAACTCCCAGTTTCACTCCCAGCCCAAGTGCACCTTTACAGTGTTTATGTAAATGAGATACTGCTGAGCCACACCCCTTCAGAGACCAAAAGAGTTAAGCGACAGCCAGGGGGAGGGGTCTTTCTTAAATAAGGTCGTATTAGAGAAAAAATAGTTCATTTAATTGGCTTGTTTTAACCCCAGTCAAAACAAAAATGGAAGAAAAAATAAATAAATTTTTCCCAAACATTTTTTACTTGTGTACACACACACACACACACACACACACACACACACACACACACACACACACACAACACATGTTGGAGATGCAACTGAATGTCTAAACATGACAAAAAAATATTTATCATATAGTCATAATGTCAAAAATAAATATATGTCTAGTTGAATACAAGACAGACAACACAAACCGATATCATATTTAATTTATTGTATCTTTATCGTGATTGTATAAAACTGGCAAAATTGGCTCTTGGCAGTTTATAGTTTCATTTCTCATTTTAAATATAATTATTAATATAATGCCATGCTTACTGTATAACCTAACACATAACATCAGAGACAGCACAAGTAGTTAATTCGGTTTTAAAATGACCCTGTACAATATTATAAACTTTTAATATACATAAATAAATCTATTTCCAGATATTCCCTCAAAATGGCCTGGCCATAAAACAACAATGTCTAGTGTTAGGTTTGTAAAAAGTAATATATTTGTTATAAAAAGTGAACAGGACAGTGACAGTAACGAGGTCTACGGGGAAGTGGTTGAGATGAGAGAAGGTCCGACTCTGTTGTTCATCAGATACTCGTTGCAGGAAAAGAAGATGGAACAGAAACTGGACGAAAGTCCGGCAATGTCCATGGCGAAGAACGGCAACACGCCTGGATTGGTCTGGTTATAGTACGAGATCTGAAAATGAAAAAATGAATAAATTCCAGTTAACATGCATCATGGGTGAAAAAGCAGCAGGGATCATATTTAAAAACATCCCTGCACTAATAACAAAATGTATTTCTTTAGACAAAGAGAGTAACCTGATGACTGCGATTACTAAACTCGATTCACACCTGTCCTTTAAAGAGGACACTTACCTTCGATACGTTTTCGGAGATGGCGTAAATGGTGAATCCTGCACAAAGCGTCTCCCCTCTGTTCATGTCCTCTGTCGGAGGGTGTGTAGGCAGAGTGACCGAGCGTATGGCGATAACATAGGGATCCCTAAATACGCCAAATACAACGATTTCAGTCCAAACAATTACAGATAACCAATGCAAACCTCAGTAAAGCGTTAGACTACAGTGCGACTAAACTCCAGATACTGGATTGTTCGGTCAGAAGATAACTCTTGATCATTAGTTTCCTTTAGCACTTTGCTCACCCGGTATCACACGGTGGCCTCCTGGAGGCGAGCAGGATGAAATCCTGGCCTTTTCCTACTTCGCTCGCAGGTGGAGTAAGAACGTGGTAGATCAGATCATCATCGTCTACTTGGAGGATGAGATTGCACTGCCTGCACATGACAGATGTAGGAGATGCTCAGTGGTGCATGTTGAGTCTATGATGCAACAATCTTAATAAGAAGGTGTGCTGGATCAAGTGCTATTTAATCAGCTATAGGATAATGTGTGTGTAAAACTAGGACTATGTTAATAACGATATGTTCTAACGATAATATATTACACTAACTATCGGTTGCCTGAGCTGCCTACCAACACCAACGTTTAAAACCAGAAGGACTTGCAGCAAGAAATCACACGTCTCTGAACCGTCCGTTCTTTTCATGGCTAATACAGGCTACAGAGCTAAACTAGCTTTTAATACAAGGCTAAATCACAAATCCCTTTCTGTGTGGTTGAGGGACTGTACACACTATATACAGCAGCGTACGAGCTTTCCATTTTCTTCAGTACAACAGCACAACCACAAGTGCGATATTGAGATATTGCTTACAGCGGTACCTCGGCATACGGATGCAATCCGTCCCGGAGCGAGTTTTTAAGGTGAAATTTCGTACTGCGCAACACATTTTCCCATAGGAAATGATGTGAATGCAGATAATCTGCAACCGCCACGCAAAAAATATTACCATTATTACAGATTTCCAACACTATAATCCTATTTTTGTATTAAAAAAAAAAACAAGCAAAACATTTAGAAAAGACGTGTAAATGAAGTAAAATATGAAACCATTAAACCTGGTGCTATGTTTTCTCAAAATCTTGCACAAAATGCAGTGGCTTGTGTGGTGTAAAACCAGTTAACTCCTCCGTACTTGTAGTGTGTGTCCCATTCGGGCCTGCGGCTGAGATCCGAGAGCAGGAGGAAAGCTCTCGCTGCTGGGACGTTCACCTCCGTTTCCAGCCTGACGCAGAGGCTCTGATTCTCCTCCAGAGTGTAGAGCCGCACCTAGACACCCAGACGGCGTCGTCACAACCACAACATTCACGCGCAACACAGTAAGATCTGAAGAAGATAAACATGCTCACGTTTTTCTTCTGAGAACTCAGAACCCAGGTGTTTCTGGACGCCAACGTCTTCAGCGCAAACACGTTATTGTAGCTCAGATACACCTGTAGGCGTTGCAGTGATATTTTCAAATCATTATCATTTTGAGGACAGATTATCAATCAAAACTGATAAGGCGGTGTTGTGCAAGGCTTACAACTTTCACCTGCGTCTCATCTTTCTTTGATCTTTTATCTCGGTTTATAATAAGGGAGTGGATACCTGGTTACTGGGGTCCCAGGGGACAGACAAGGGCACTTCAGTGTGTTTACAGGAGATGATGTATTTTCTGGGTGAAGGAAAAAAAAAAAAAGTACTTTAATGAATTCATCTTTGCAAAACAGGACATTATATAAGATCAACCCTTGGCAAGACCCCCAACCCTACCCATAAGCCTATGAAGTGATTTTGGTGCGTCACATGACGGTATGTCCTAATAATTAGTTTTATACTGAAGTGTTGTTAAATTGGTCAGAAGGTGCTTCAAGGTGTAATAAAAGGAAAACCACACTTGCATGTTTTAGCCATAATTCTACTTAAAAACAAAAAACCTCTGGTGTTGATTTTATTATTTTATGGAATGTTTTCTAAGTGATGTTGAAACTTTTTAAAGTTAAGAAGTGCACGTTTTGGACTTGACAGATGCTGAATTTTGAACTTGAAGTGGTTCAATTTTCCATCACTTCTCCACTTCAAAGCATGCAGTTCATTTTTCTACAGGATTTCTTTTCTCAGCTCAGTACCTGTCGAGTCGAATCTTCTTTCTGGCAATCGCCTCTTGGTATCTCCTTTTTCCATCCTGTTAGAATCAAATACATTTTTGAGGAATCCATTTCACAAAACAACAATATAACAATATTAACAATACGCAGGAAGTCTGAACAGTCCTGAATTTGGCCTCACCAGCGGTTCAGGTTGTATTCGGGGTAGTGGGCGTGGCCTGCCTTCGTCATCCAGCACCTCAAAAGTCATAAACGCACTGTTAATGTGTCTCAGAGGCTCCTCCCCCTGATACGCCTCTGCACACACACCCACCTCCATACTGATAAAACAAAAATTACATGCTGAAAACAGCTGTGTTCATCAGCGCTTGATGATGTCACTTCCTGTCTATTAAAAAAAAAAAAAACTCACCTGTTCTTAAAGGTGTTGTTGACGATGGCTTTGAGGATCACACGGTCTCCAACTTGAGACGGTCCTCTGAAGTGAAACATGTCTATGGTTCTCAGGGTGGGGTGGGCGTGGCATAACCGGCTGAGAAGACACAATATTTAAGAATATCATGAATATCATTCCAAGTGTTGAAAAAAAAAAAAACTTCTCAACTGTGTTTGATTTTTTGCCCTTCGTTAGTAACCTAGTAACCTGGTGTAAGTATCTATCCAATGACGGAAACTTCAAAGCACTTTTGTAAGTCACTCTGGCGTCTGCTAAATGCCGACTGGCTGGAGGCTGGAGATCTCGTCACGTGGATGCCCCCGTGTGGTCTGCCTGGGATGCGTGTGGTGATTGGGGACGGTTTTGGACTCGGCTGATGCTGACAGCTATTCACTGAGGAGTCACGACTGCAGTTGCTCAATAGTTCAGGACCGGAGTTTCCCACAGTCTACCTGAGCCTCCAATAACGAACTGGACTCTACATTAACTTAAACACATGACCTGTTATACTGAACTTTATAAAGTCTCTCACAGTATGATGCAGATCCGCTGCTATCCGCTTCCACCAAATGAGGATGGAGTCCCTGTTGCATCTGGTTCCTCTCAAGATTTAAATAGGAAATCTTGAGAGAAACCAATTGGCAAGAGGAATGTCTTCCCGTTACCATCTCAGGGAGTTTTTCCTTGCCACTGGCGCCGTCATCCTCGGCTTGCTCATTAGGGACAATCTTATCATTTGGATGCATACACATTTACATTTCATAGAAACATAAATAATTCTTTTGATTGTGTAAAGCTGCTTTGCGACAATGACAATTGTTAAAAGCGTTATACAAATAAAATTGAATTGAATTGAAATGCCTAAATGTAAATGAATGAGAGTTTTCATGCATAGCTGTTCGTGGGAAATATGCTTTTTTTTTTTCTTTTTTTTTTAATTCACGCACTGGTGAGCTCAGTGACAGCAAAAGCACCTGGAAGACCACAGAAGAGGATGATCACGGAATTCTTTCATGATTGTAAATACAGAGGGTTTAGATCAAGATGTGGACCTCTGGGACACTCAGGACCTAGATCTGATAGAAGATCATCATGTACTAGGATGACTTGAGGAGAAGAGTATGGAGAAGTGCTCGTGTTTCTAAGCGTACCACATCATCATTAGACAAGATGGAGGCAGTGTTTGTCATGGGTGTGTGTGGCTGCCAGCGGAGGAGACTCACTGGTGTTTATTGATGATGTGGCTGCTAATAGAAGTAGCATGATGAATTCTGAAGTGTATAGAGCTCTGCTCAGATTCAGGCAAATGCCGCAAAACTGACGATTCGCAGTACAGAAGAATAATGACTCAAAACATCCCAAGTCAAAATAATGGATTGTTCTTAAAGGCCCGAGTTAATCACCTGACTTCAGCTGCTTTTCACTTACTGAAGACAAAACTGGAGACTGGAAAATCCCACAAATATGAATCAACTGAGCTCATGGAGGAAACTCAGTATTTGGTGATGTCTATGGGTTCCAGACTTATCAGGCAGTCACTGAATGCAAAGGATTTATGTCCAAATATTAAAAATAATTCTAATATTTATTTTTGTGTTAGTTCGTCCAACTACTTTTAAGCCTGTGAAAAAAAAAAAAACAACTGCCGGTAATTCCTTAATTGTTAATGCAAAATTTTGGTTAGGCCCCTTAAATTTAAGCTGAAAGTCCGCGCATTTTGACTGCTTCATTTCAAATGTAAAAAATGAATAAATGACAAAACGTGGTACTGTCTATGGACTGGACTTATGGACTTGACTGTGCATGTAAGAGCCACGATCAGAAATCAGATTAAACAGGACGATCTCTTTAATCTTTACACACACAACCTCGTCATATAATTTCATAATATCATTCTTTTCTATTTTATAATGTGTAATATACTTATATATATACTGTTTTATACTGTAAGCTAGCGATTGCATAAGGTGTCATTTCTGTGTTTTGTTCTTCACTAGTAAAGTACAAACCTTGAACTGTTGACCAGCGAGTCATTACAAATGTGAGTAAATTATTAACCACAGATTCTATGAGTAAATGCTCTACAATAGAAGTTGAACTCTGAGAAATTCCTGGTATAAATTCTTCATTAATCGGTCAAACCAATAAAAACATGCTGACCTTTATATGCTGTTCCCTGTACCAATGTCCGGAAATCACACTGTCACAAGACCACCACATGGATTTACATTTTTTTTTCACGTTGGTAATGTTTTTTTATGAAAAGTATAAAAACACCACTAATGTGTATAATCATTAATGTGGTCTTCTGTATGAACGTGTTTATTTAACATTTATGGAAGATGTCTCCAGTGTCAATTCTTTGGTAATATTTGATAGGAACCCTTTACAACAAACGTGCATGATATACCGTAATATAATAGCATGGTATTATAAACACCTTTGGCGTGACGTTACCTGGCAGCAATGGTGGCTACGTTTTCCATCCACGCCATGATCTGGCCTCCGAACGTGTTCACCTGGTGGTTGGCGTGTGTAGGCAGTACCAGCTCTACGCTCTCTACTCTGGTTTTCTCAGTCGGTACTTCTTCTTCCTCATCCTGGCTTTCTGCAACAAACACACACACTTATCTCAAACACAACGGCACTTTATCATAAATAACAGATATTATTTCATTCAAATGCAATTATTACGCAAAGTTATTCTTTAAAGTCATTTTTAGACATGTTGGGTCTCCAGTCTGCTAAAACAAGTAAATTTCCATGTTTGTATTGGCTGAGGTTCAATCAAGCGAATTAGATCTCCCCCCTACTGTGACCTCATATAAGAAGAGCCCCTCCTCCAGCTTGTTGCTCAACTCTGCTGTTCTCTGAAAAGGTGTGGCTCAGTAGTGTCGGTGGTCATTTACATAGACACTGAGAGGAGTAAAAATAGAGGGAGTTTGGGAGAGGAATGTGTGTATCTGAGGGATATTTTAGCTGGGGCATTAACACACACACACACACACACACACTTTGCGGGGAACTCTGAAACTGTTAAAGATATAGTCAAATATAGGGGTTTTCTCTTGTCTGACTTGAGTGACAGGAGGAAGGGGTGCCAATAATTTTGAACCCAGCCATTTTGAACCCTCTTCCCTGTATGTGAAGCTTGTAAAATCAATTATTGCATGAATTTCTGTGTAATTATTTAACCTGAATTACGGCAAAACTAACCAGACAAAACACACCCACACACACACACACGCTCACACACGCTCACACACGCTCATGCCCATTTCCGTGACATGGGACAGGAAAATGAAAATGACTGAATGTCCTTTCGTGCGTGTTTTTCAAGGAATTGAAACTACCTCTTACCACACACTCCCTCGCTATTGCTCGCCTGGAAAGCGGTGTCATTCAGCAGATCTTTCATGATCTCGACGTGCAGCAGCCTCATCCTCCTTCTCTCCGCCGCAACGCTGTACTCCAACTTCTCACGGTGTGTGTAAGGGACCAGTTGCTTCAGATGAACCTGAACACACACATATACACACACACACACACACACAACACTGATTAACAACTTCTTATCAATCAGTTTTATAAACCACATAATAAAAACACACGTGTCCTGGTGTAAACATCAGAACTTTCCTGGACACCATCCTGAGTCTAAAACTCTGACTATTTAACCTAAAGGTCTGAATTCCCTGGAAAGGAGATAAAGCTACAAAGAACTTCAACATTTTCCTCAGATATGTCGGAGGTTTGCTTAGAAATGACTCAGCAATTTCAAAGCTTCCATGTCTTCCTCCATGTTGCAATACATAATAACATTAGCTGTTTGTAGACATGATAAGGCTAGGATGAAGCTAATTTGCACTAGAACAGCTATTGGGTTTTTAAAGTTAGCTCACCTAGTTCACTTTCCCATCATTTACTACAAAAAACTTGAGATTTTTAAATATTACACACAGAAAAAACCCACAATCTACAGTACATTGATATTTTACATAGATTTTACTTTGCTGTATTGATTCTCATTGCAATTTTGTTAGCGTGACTAACATAAAATATAAAAAAAAGTCAATTCAATGAATGTAGTGGTAATGTTAGCCAGTTAAAATGATTTTAGCTGTAAACAATATTTTATTAAATTGTTTTGTTTTAGGTTTGTTTTCTGTTAATTTGTTTTCTCCGGTCTCTAACTGAATGCTCAGCTAGCGATCAATGCTAATGGGGAAATTTTGGTAGTTCCGAACGTTTTGCTAGCAATTTTCAAACATATCTGAGGAAAATGTTGACATTCCCTATAAGTTCATCTCATTTCCGAGAACGCTGGACCTTTGCATTAAGTTTTTAAGTAGGTTTATTTTCCCTCTCAGTGATTATCTAGGAAATGGTCCATGTTTCTCAGTTGCTAAGCAACAGAAAGTGAACTCCCATGTTTATTTATATATTCAAATGGAACCGAAACACTGGTGATGGATTAACGCAATGCATTTGCATTAGCAAATATATTTGGATAATTACAGGATGATAGCTGCGCCTCACCTTGTCATTACCTGTCCTCCGAGCCACAAAGGTGGCATACGCCTGGCAGACTTTCCAGTGGCAGTTACTGTACAGGTCCTCACAGCTCACCACTATCCCCACCTTACACACACACACACACACACATACACACACACACACACACACACAGAGAATATTTGGCACCGGCATGATTTGGCAGTACAACACTTTTGAGTCATGAACTAACAGAACCTTTTGAATGCTTATCTGAGGGCCGGGTTTTACACCGGCGTTTGATTTGCGCTCTCCAACATGCCTTAAATTTTTGTAAGCTTCTCATTGTGCAAGTACATTTAAATTAAGAATTATACAACTGCACAGTTTGTACATGCATCAGTAGAGACGTTTAGAGCCTTACATTACTTCATTCATAATACATTCATAATATAATTCATAATATTACAGGGTATTTAGATCACTCACTCACTCATCATCATCTACACCGCTTTATCCTGTGTAAAGGGTTGGGGAAGGCCTGGAGCCTATCATAGAAGACTTGGGGCACAAGGCAGGGTAGATCCTGGACGTAGCGCAAGTCCATCGCAGGGCATATACACATACACACACTACGGGCAATTTGGGGAAACCCAATTAGCCTAATCTACATGTGATTGGATTGTGGGAGGAAACCGAAGTAGCCAGAGGAAACCCACCAGGAATCGAACCCGGACCTTCGAGGTGCAAGGCGACAGTGCTAACCAATAATCCATCGTGCCGCCTAGTATTAATATATCTGTAGTAAATATTTCAAGCTCAGCGATGAGCCTTGCAGGGTGAAATGTGTATTTTTTTTTACCTCCATGCTTGTGTTGAAAGCTCTGTTGACTTTAGCCTTGATGTTAACCACTTGTCCAACACTAATATAAAAAAAAAAAAAGTTAAAAAAAAAATATATATATATATATATATATCTGCATTTATGATTTGTAAAGTGATACAAATACAATAAAGTGTTTACCTATCCTACATTTACACATTTGTTGTTTTAAAAAATTACATTTAAACAAAAAAAGGGGAACTATGGAATAAAATTTAACTGTGAGAAAGCAGAAATGAGAGCAGCTGCCTACCAAAACCTACATTCATAGAAGCACTTTCAGCAAAAACACGCATCTGATAACGTTATGTCATCTTAAACACACTGTCTCCTTAGCAATCACTTCGTCCTTAGTAAAGTCATTCTAAAATGGCTCTGATCGAACACATGACAAGGCTAAGTCCAAATCCCTCTCTAACTCCTGATCTTGTCACTACTTGGTGTATGGAACAAGGGATTGTACACCCTACAACGTGCACTAGCTGTTCATTTAACACTTATAAAACACATTTAACAAATATAAAGTAAATCTCATAAGTTTCTTAGGACTGTCCACCACATCCATGATTTATTCTTCTCACCTTTTGGCTACACAGCACCGGTAAGAATTTAAAACTACCTTGTTAATTACACTAACTGTCGCTCACTAACTGTCCGTCGCCAGCTCCGCTACTAATGGTGTTTGTGGAACTGTCATATAAAAGCAATATCACACCAGAGGTCATGCTGTCGTACTGAATATCAGCATCCCAGCCGGCACAACTTTGAGTGTTATAAACAAATGTATATTTTTATAGATCTTTTTCTTTACCTGATGGTGTGCTCAAAGTGAATGTCATCCACGGAGGCTGTGACACACGAACATCCTGCGTGTCTTTCAGCTGGAACCAGAGGAACACAAAGTTTTTACTAAAAGGTCAAACATGGCATTGGAGCATACAGTATATCGCTTCTGTCATGATCCAACACGTATTAATAATACCCAGGTCCAGTATTCTACACATGCAACGTACAGTACTGATATGTAGAATGTTTAGGCTGAATCTATTTAGCCAAAACTAGCTTCAGCATTTGTGGTATTATTAGCAAACTGAATTAGAAATTACTACTGCAGTGGTTTTTGACAGACCAAACTGCTAAAACCCAAGGTGGAGACAATGTCAATGGATTTTTTATAGATTGTGTTACTCGTTATGGCTCATTCATTGCAGAGTTTAAACCAAATTAACAATTTCATAGCAAAAATTGGTTAAATTTGCAATTGGCTTTTTTTTCTTTCTTTAGAGAATCAGAATATTTGTACAATCATGATGATTGTTTAAATGATAAAGGAAATATCTATTGATGCAAACAATTTGTATAACATGAAAAATCCCCACAAAACATGTGTTTAAAGAAAACAAAAAAAAATCTGGAAGTCGTTTTTAACATGCAAATATTTCCTAAACCTTTCTGAAAGGGCTTATTATTATATTTGAATTAGAAACACAGAGCTGAAAAGAAGGTGACGCAAGCAAACAGTGACAGATTCTGCAAACAAGAGACGTAAAGTGGCACCGAACACTTTTTAATCAGCGTCGAGTTCACACAGGAGAGAGGTTTGAAAGAAGGCCATTGTGTGAGTCGAATAAATTTGCATAATGTTGTCTTCAAAAACACTTTCAGTTATGCCTATTTTTTAACTAAAATTCGACTTGTCTATGTCTGCATCATATTTATTTACTACGTTTACAGTTACAAGAAAGCATTTTATAATTCTTATTTGATTTTGAATTTAATAAGATAAGCCGGATACGTCTCTCAGCAGAGCCCTTTTTCCTTGGAGTGCTGCTTGTATTTAAGAAAAGTTGCGCCTTCATGTCTGACGAATAGAATTCTAACAGATTGCCTTCTTTCAAAAGCACAAATTTGACCAAAATAATTCACCATTTTTACTCTGGCCTCGCAGGTTAAATTCCAACCGCCGGTCTGTGTGTGTGGAGTTTGCATGTTCTCTCCATGCTTAGTGAGTTTCCTCATGTATAATTGCTAATATAGTGAAGTTTTTCCTTTTCATATAATTAATAATAAATAAAGTGAAAGAAGAATATAAACAGAGTATACTTAGGATATGCAACAATAAAAAAAATTTTTTTTTTTTAATCATTATGATGTTTTCCGACTAATAGAAATTTTTGGGAAATTGTATGGCCTCCTATAAAGGTCTCAGAAACAAACAACATTATTCATCCACACATACACATACAGTACAGTACCAGTCTAATCTAATACCATGGCGTTTGCTGATTTTTATTTCTTTCCACACTGTACAACAATACTGAAGGTCCAATATACAAAATACACAATTGATACAGCTGATATTGAGATGTGTCTCCTACTTATGCTCTGTAAAGCTTTCATAACTGCTTATGCTGGTTGTTAATTTGGTGATGTTCCTCTGCAGCAGAGGTAAGTTTTGGTCTTGATTCCCTGGAAAGATCTTCATGAGAGCCAGTTTCAGCATGGAGCTTGATGGGTTTTACAAATGCACTTGACACAATACTGTTCTTGTATGGGACTTTTGGCTGGTATTGTATGTACAACTAGTTAAATAAAATCATCAAACCATAAGTAATAACCCCCCAGAAAGATGAGCCATACACAATTTCATAATGCACTCTCATACTAATGATGAGAAACTAACAGAGGTCCCTGTAGTCACTTGAAAAGAATTGCAGGACAACCTGAAAGCAGCAGGAATCACAGCCAGACAGCAAACAATAATTGACAAATTTCATCACAATCCTCTCTGGAAATACACCTCACATCTGAGCTACACTCCCTCTGCTTAAAAAACGAAGCAGAGAGCTGCATATCGAAAAGCATTTGGACACAGAACTCAGAACCGATCAGATTTAGAATGAATCTGAAGGGCAAAATTTCCGTTCTGTTCGTGCAACGGCTTCTCGCACATCTAGTGTTAAGTGGAATTACTGAGAGGGATGTTTATATTTAGTCAAGCAGAGATCCAGAATGTCACCGCTCCCTCAGGCATCCAAACCTGAATGACCTGTTTTTTCCAAGCGAGCTAATCTTGCACATGCAAAACACTGCTCGAGTGCCAAGATCACTGTACTGTTCATAAACAACGTAAAGTTTCTACCCTTACACATGACTGTTAGATACTCTTACATATAACTGATTTTCTACAAGAGCAGCACTAACAGAAGTGCAGATTCAAAGTAATGTGTAAGTTGTGTGCTTGTTGTAATGCGTTATCGTTTCCATAGGAACAGTCGCTAGCGGGAACTTGTACAGACAAGACTTAACAGAAATGCGATTAAATATGTAAACTTTAAAATAATGACGTTTTCTGATAGGAGAGCTGCTGTTACTGTAGGTAAGTGAAAACAGGAATACTATACTGTAAATCGTAACACTAAATGCATAAAGAAATTTTCCTATAACAGTATCTCATTGATATCGTTTTACTTATTACATAAATACTATGCAATTCTCTTTAAAAAAAAACACACACACACACACACACTCATAACAAACATTTTAAACCATATCAGTTGTACTGGACCAAACAGTTATTAAATCACACTGGTCCAAAGGTGCACAGATGTTATGAAATAGGTTTCACACTTACCAGAGAGGCAGGCAGTGGAGTCCATCCACTTGAGAAGCTGCCCCACGTTCAGCTCCTTGCGATGGTTGGCGTGACATGGAAGTATGATCTGGCTCATCTTCATCTCTGTGGGGTTGCGATACACTCGTCCGTCCTCCATGACCAGGTCCGGCTCGTCCAGCTCGGACATCCTGGAGATCTGAGTGTGGAAGAACATGCTGGGTGAGTGAATCAGCTGGGGGTTCAAGCGTGTCTGTCATGCATGCTCGTGTGTGGGTTAATTTTACAATGTGGGAGGATTTTATTAGAGGTCCAAAGTGTTATTTAGCTTGGGAATGCGCACATGGGATCGGGATTGAATCCAGCTGGAAAGGAGGGTTGGAAATGCAATTTCTCATAGGTGCATGTGTGAGCATGTGTTGCTGTTCTTGTTCTCTCTCTCTCTCTCTCTCTCTCTCACACACACACACACACACACACACACTACCTCTGGCATGTTTTGGAAGCATAGTGCCACGCATGCAATATGACAACTAATCCCACCAATAATAATAACAACAACAACAATAATGCACTCTTTAACCATAACAGATCACAAACTCTAAATAGACTTCAATGTAAACAGATCGATGACGTCACTCACGCCTTGAAGTACTGCGGATTTTTAATCTTACCTTCCAAAATGCTTTCTCACCCTTATGTCAGGTTATATTTTTATTGTTGTTGTTATTATCATAAATTCCAGCGAGGTTTGATTCCAAATTTGAGCGAGAAAAAAAATACAAAGATTTAAAAAAAAACGTCTTTTCTAAGAACCGCACGAGCTCAATGGAACTCTGAATGTTAGAAAGCGTAAAGCCACGCCCATTGTGCTTTGAAGTATGTAAGCCCCGCCCATTGGATGGTATTGGTGGACTTTTTGGAAAGCGGTCTAAATATATGAAAAAAAGTCCCGGATGTAAGTCGTTGCGCTCGATAGCATCGCTGTTGCCAGGTCCGTTTTATTCACACGTAGTTTTATGTATCTCCGGGTGAATCTCTAATATTATAACTATTACTTTCACATGTACTGTACTGCCTACAAAACAACGTTAAACATTGTACAAGTGAGTGCTTTTATTTATTTAGTTAGTTAGTTAGTTAGTTGGTTAGTTAGTTAGTTTTTTATTTAGCCAAAAGTTTTGATGACAGGTTTGTTTATAATGTACTGTATTATACAAAAACTGTTTTTAAACTTTTAAAACCAATATAATAAATTAATGCGAATTATTTCTGTTCATTATTAATTAGAATCAGTTTTTGTCAAGAAATCTGGCAACACTAGCAACAACAAAAAATAAAGTTTGGATATTTGTATTTCTGTAAACACATTAAAAGAGCAATAAGTGAAGTTATTACTTGAAGAATAAATCTCGAAATAACTTTATATATAAGCATGTGTATCATTCTGAAATTTTTTTAATAGAATGTGAATGAGCTGTTACTATAGAAACCATTAGAACAATCAGATTCTATCAGAACCAGATTCAGATCACACACACACTATATGAACAAAAGTATTTGGCCAAACCTGCAATGACATTGTACCCAAATACTGTACATACACTTCAATATGGAGTCGGTCCCCCAGTTGGTTTTTACAGTTATAACAGCTCCCACTCTTCTTGGAAGGCCGTCCACAAGACTTCGGAGTGTTTCTGTGGGAATTCGTGCCCATTCATTCTGTAGAGCATTTATGAGGTGTTGGACGAGAAGGCCTGGCTCACAATCTCCGCTCCAGTTCACATCAAAAGTGCTCAATGGGGTTGAGGTCAGGGCTCTGTGTTCGGGCCGGTCAAGTTCTTCCACACCGAACTCATCAAACCAAGTCTTTATAGACCTTGCTTTGTGCATTGGGGCTCTGTCATGTTGGAGTAGAAAAGGGCCTTCCCCAAACTGTTGCCACATAGTTTAGTAAAGGACAGCATTGTATAAGATGTCTCGGTATGCTGAAGCATTAAGATTGTTCTTTACTGGGGATAAGGGGCAAGATTGAAACACCTGAATTAAATAATTAACAGGTTTGGAAAAATACTTTTGTCCATAAAGTGGATTGTCAGTCCTGTATTTACAAAGTGATGTGGTAAGCTTAACTTAGATTTTACAGCAGGTGGCATTGTGGGACAGGAAATGTTTCTCTCTCTCTCTCTCTCTCTCTCTCTCTCTCTCTCACACACACACACACACACACACACACACACACACACACACACAGAGAGAGAGAGAGAGAGACAGAGAGAGAGAGAGAATAATAAATGTGCTACATACATATTGCACATACACAATCACACATTTTTATTTTAATATTTTGTTGTCAACTTGTCTATTTATTGCAAATTCTATGCAACAATCTTCTTGTTTAATTATTATTTCTAAAATAAAAATAATCTGAGATGTTTTATTATCCAGATTCTTAACATGAACAAACCAAGAACAGCTAAAAGCTGCTTTGCAAAATTCTTTGCTACAAAAAAAATTGTAATTCAAAAATAAATTATTATGCATTCGCACATTAGTTTCATCAACTAAAATCCAATCTTCATATTTAATGAAATACTTTCATAAACAGTATTATATTCCCGTTCTCGTGCACAATGCGAATCTTCTGTCCTTTTTTGCATAACAGATTCATTCAGTTTGCAACTCGCGTCCTGATTGGTAGATCCTTTTGTCAGTCACGTGGTATCTGTCCAGCTCCTCCCACCGCTCGCGCTCTGACTCGCAGCCGTTGCCTAGGAGCGCGTGAGAGCGCAGTCATGTTCCCTAAAGGGAAAAGCGCGGCGGTGCCGTCGGACGGCCAGGCTCGGGAAAAGTAAGCGATAAAACTCTTTCTTTTTATCTTATTTATTTACGGGTCAAGGAAATATGTTGCTGCGGTTCTGGTGGTTCAATGTGTCCGGCTGGTTAACGCTTAATAGTGCTGGAAAGTGAATTAAAGCGCGAGTATGGCAGTGTGTTTGGGTAGTCTGAGCTCTACCTGGGCTACTGCGCACTAGCGTACTAACTAGTGTGGGGAGAGTAGTGCGCATGCGTACGCAGGGCTCTGCTTTAACCATACTGGTTAGTAGTGTAGTGTAGTATAGTGCGGTTCTCAAGCTCGAGATATATACACACACACAGGGGAATTTTTTTTCCTCCAGTTTTTCTTAAGATTATTTTTAATAATTTAATTGAATACTTGTACGATATGAGCATAAACTCTTTCCATGATTTTAAGCATATTATACAAACCTATGTTTGATACAGACATGTGGTTTATTATTAATTATATAGCTTATTAATTGGAAAAATCTATTAATTGTGAAAGAGCCATTTCAACATTATTTTAAAGACACGATTGTACAAAATCAAAGAGAGACTTCATATACACATACTCACTCTGTTTGTATTGTTCATGGTTCTGGATCCTTTGTGTAAATTTTTGTTTGTTTGTTTGATTTTCCACTCAACTGAAAAGTGCAGTAAAATTAATGTTGTTAAATCAGTTTGAATGCATTTTTTGTGCATGATTTATAAACACGTTTGACACATTCAGTCTGATATTTTAAACTCTTTCGCAGGTTGGCGTTATATGTCTATGAGTACCTGTTACACGTTGGAGCTCAGAAATCAGCACAGACCTTCTTATCAGAGGTAAAGTTCACCTTTCTGTTTTCCAAACGTCAAAAACTTTTAAATGTTTCAACTAAACGTTTTGTGAAATATTCAGTATGTCTCTACATCATGTTTATTCTAATGACCCCTGAAGCTTTTAACCAGGGTATCTCAATGAAGTCATGGGATGTCTTCATCGTAATCACAGGGGGTGGGACTTATTTAATTGATTGACAATCGGTCAAAAAAATGTAATTTTAGTGCATCTTTCCGTGTTATCAGTTTCACTCTTATCAATTTCATTAAGGTAAGACATCATGTTCCAATTATTACTGTTATATTATGATAATATTTCTTTAATAAAATATGATAAATATTTACATAGGCTATATTTCCAGTGCCTGGTGATGTTGTATATTGTTTGCTTTAAATAATTATTCAGGCTAATTACACAATAGCGTCATCACAATTACTTTTTTTACAATTAACCGAAATGGATAAGAGTACCACACGTACGTCTTTGTCGCTCCCAGAGACTTTTATTTACAACTTGTTAGTCCTGATCCTTAGCTCTTCTCTGGGCGTGCATGTGTGCTTTCTGTGGTCGACCCGCCTGTGATTACGTCAAGACGTCCAGCTTGTGTGATAAGAGGGGGGATGGAAAGGACGACACCAACACAGGCTTTAAAAAAAAAAAAAAAAGGTAGAATAAAGAAGTTTGATGAGATTCGAGAACGCATTTCTCGGTGAAAGAGACAGTTTTGACGCAACCTTTAATTAAACACTTGTGTGATAATGTCTCTGTGTGTATATATTCAATTTGTGTGTGTGTGTGTTTTTTTTTTATAATTTAATAAAATGTAGGACAGACTTTCTAACCAGAGCACAAACAATGCTGAGGATGCTTCCTGCTTGAGTAGCATACTTCTGAACTGGACTTTGGAAGACTTAAATAAATATATCTAAATAATAAATCCACTTCTCTGTTGTGATTGTGTTGTCAATGTCAACTATCCTGTATGAGACACTATATCTTGCAAGAAAGTTCACTCTATTGTCTTTTCTTTTTATTATTTTTGTTTTTCAGATCAGATGGGAAAAGAACATAACGCTTGGGGAACCTCCAGGCTTTCTCCACTCCTGGTGGTGGTACGTCTGTTTCTCTTGTCAAAACAACATTATGACTTCTCGCTTTCATTATTACTTTTTACAAATTTTTTTATCTTGCATAAAGCTAATTTAGCGTACGCTATATCACCTCCGTTATGGTATTCCTGGAGAATCCAGGAACAGTTTAATCGAGTACACCTATGAGAGTTTCCGATGTGCACAAATAAAACCAGACGATGGAGCTGAATCAGCATCATTTAGCTAAAAGCGGCCCAGTGGCACACGCAGTTCATCTCCGCTTGTTAAGAAGTACAGTTATATTAGTGATATATTGTGATATATTTCTGATATATCGTCCATGAGATAGCTGTAAATGATGATAACGGCCTCACTTTGTGTTTTTAGCGTGTTCTGGGATCTCTATTGTGCTGCGCCGGAGAGAAGGGACAACTGCGAACACTCCAGTGAAGCCAAGGCTTTCCATGACTACGTGAGTGCTTTGCAACTTTCCGTTCGTCCACCTTGAACTTCTTAACCAGTGTTCGGAAAATCATGCGGTCGAAAGCTTGCTTAAGTCTCGATTCCGATCGGTTAGAACTCTGACTGTAGTGTCGGTCTATTTAAAACATGTGTGATCGTTGGTATGGGGAAGTTTTCTTTAACGAGACGAATTAGTCTCCAATGTCCTGTATTTGACCTTAGACTGCTCACAGATCTCAGACCTCTTGCAAAGTATCTGTGTGTGTGTGTGTGTGTGTGTGTGCGCGTGTGCGTGCGCGCGCGCGCGTGTGTGTGTTAATGCCCCTGATGAAACGCCCCTCGAAAAACGCATTGCCTCTGTTTCACTCCTCCTTCAAACGACTTTTTTCCGTGTCTATGTAAATGAGATGCTGCTGAGCCACGCCCCTCCAGAGAGCAGCACAGCTGAGGAACAAGCACACTGGAGGGGCTCGTGTTATATGAGGTCACATTAGGTGGGAAGTCTAATAGGCTTGTTTAAATCTGGACAATACAAACATTTTTGTTTTTAATGTATGACGACCCACGTTTAAAAGTGCGAAGTTTTCATTAGAGGTGTCCAGTTTACATTTTACATTTTTGTTTGTTGAATTTTTTTTTTCTGAGAGAAAAAAATTAAATACTTTCATAATGGAGATTCCAAAATGTTCAAAGTTAAATATAAGCGCATAAACATCATAACTTTATTATTTTTTCCCTGTACAACAGCATGAAACTCTTTTAAATCAGAGTGCTTTATTTCTTATTTAGAATATATATCAAAGCAGCTAATTAATTAATAAATGCATAAACGAACATCATCAGAGAATGCCTGGGCCACACCCACAAGTAACAGACAGGCGGATCGACTGATCATCACCTCGTTACATTATAGATTCGTAATACATTAGTGAGCTTCTTTGCTGCATGACTTCATTTATTCATTTGTGTGTGAATCTTTTTTTGTTTGTTTGTTTGTTTGTTTGTTTTAAGAAGCAGATTCTACTTTACTATTTTACTATAGGAGGAGTCATAAGAGGTTTAAACATGTAAGAGCAGTTAATACACAATGAGGTAATAAAAGTAGCAGTTGTGCGTGTTTAGTGTCGGCCTCATACAGGAGATTTACATCTGATCAGCGCTTACACCTGTTTATAAAGTCTGAGACACATTCTATCCCAAGTGTGGATACATCCGCCTCGAAACCGCATTTGACAACCAAAACATATTGTGACGTCTCAAACACAAACACACACACACACACGCACACATTACACACACTCCAAAGTTTGCAGCATCACAGGAAATTAAAAACAGCATGCAAAATCTGTGCAACCGTCTTTTGCATACGACAACTGAAAACAAGAAAGAATACAAACACACAGACGATTTGCATGCGACTTCCAGCACTTTTCACTTTTCACAGTCAACACGACTAACTGGAGCTGCGTTACATTACACGATTTAACCGCACGGGTTTACGGTTTTAAACAGGATCCGAACGGAACGACCAAGCGTACACCATTTGCGACGCGTGTCGCCGAACTATTCTAAGAAACGTGGAAGAGAAAGTTATTTTTTCAGTTTCGCTCTCGTTAAACGACGTCCAAAAAGCCGAAACTGTACGTCCTGTGGTTGTAGAGGTTTTTCCTCCAGAACGTATGAGGTTTGCAGATTTTTTACAACAAATTCTGATGAGTCAAAGGAAACGAAACTGTCAAAATAACATAAATGTACTGTATTGTTAGGCTACAAAATAAATAAAAGGTAATAAATGTAAAAAAAAAAAAAAGGAAATTAAAATGTTATTGTGTATGAAATGCAGCTAAAATACACCTGGTTATTATTAAATATATAAGTGTATTAAATTCTGAATTCAAATTTTTTTAATGGCTTATTTTATTTTATTTTATTATTATTAACAGAAAATAAGTTTTTTTCTTCTTCCTCTTCTTCTTTTTTTACCTGAAGGGTGCAAAAGTCAATTTTAATCACAAATTCATAATTCCTCAAATGGATGAAGCAGAGCAGAACTTCAGAGAAAACGGTTTATTCTCGCATTTCTGGCTCGAAGGACCCGAGGTTCATATCACGGTACAGCAGAGAGCCCCAGAGGTTTCCCAGATAAGCCCCGGCCGAGTTTATATCTCGGGGTTTAAACTGCACGTAAAAAGCTTCTGTACAGAATTTAAGCTCGTCTCGCTTTAAGGCAGCGCAGCCGAGCTGGCGGATACAGACATCTGTCTGTGTGGAAATTATAGCTGCATCGTATTTCTTCACGTCTAACACCGCGGCGGCGTTCACACCACAAGAGCGAGGAACAAGGCGTTCATGAAAATAACGACAAAACAGGGTGTGGCCTCAAAGCTGTAGATACAGGACGACGTTAGCGGGAGCGGTTGTGGGATTGTAAAACGTGTTATCTTTAATTGTGCACAAAAAAAACAAGTTTTAAAAAGGTTTTGATATAAGAACAGGAAATGCAACCACGCGCGATGTCGATGTAAAGCGGAATTTGGTGTTATATATATATATTTTTTTAATTATTATTTATTATTTCAGGCTTGGATGTGTTTTATTTCTAGCTTATTTATTTATTTGGTGGCTTAATTTCTTTCTTTTAGTCTAGTCTGGTCATCCTTGATTAATCTTGCGTTTTTCAAGGCTTGTATAAACCCCCACAATGATTACTATCCGCGATGAGACGTGTTCACGCTAATCAAGCTTCAGATCTACAGTATTATTAGCGTCATAATGTGTTTTATAACCCTCGGTTTAACCAAGATTTAAATTTTGTAATAATTTTTTTTTTTTTTTTTTTTTGCTCGATGCTTATTAAAAACATTGGCGTTGGTTAAACGAATAAAACCCGTTCAATAAAGTCTCCATAAACATTTAAATGAGCGCATCTGGCTACTGTCAGAAAACAAATCCACACCTTCTGGTGGCCAATCAGCATCCAGAAGCGACAGAGAAGCTTTCCCGGAACGAAAGAGGCGATGCAGGCACCTCGGCGTCTCTGTAGCATTATTTAATAAACTGTGATTTTTTTTTTTCCCCCTTCTTCTTCCTCAGGCAGCCGTGGCCCTTTAAGCCAGAAATAGCTGTTGGAGTGTTGGATGGGGAGTCGCGTGGGGGAGGGGAGCCGCAAGGCCTGATAATGGCGAGGTTAGCTCGAGCATTTTAGCTTTTTAACCCTGGCGAAGCAGGAAAGGAGGGGCATCGAGACCCCCTGTACAACCTCCTCTCTCATTCAGGGCATTAACTGGGTGCAGGGATCAGGCAGAGGAGGAGTTAATTATTATTTAATTAGTTAATATACATCGTTTATGTATATACACACACACGGGCATCCAGGAAGTAAATAGACACTTTTAGATTCATGAGCAAATATACACACCAAGATGTGTTGCTGTAATTATGACTAGATTAGATTGGAGGAGAATAGACGTCTGATTGTTTGAGAGAGCTGGAGTGTCGGTCAAATCTGAGGTCGGACCGTCTCGGAGAAGCACAGCTAGGAATGTTGAAATCTTGAACAGTCTTCCTCTTGTTAACAGAATAATAGTTTTTTTTTTTTTTTTTTTTAGAAAAGGGAACGAAGAAAACATCAACGCTGAAAGAAAAGACGAGTTGTTCGTGTTAAAACCGCTGAAGGAAAGTCAACATCAAGTGTTAATCATGCGCTAATAACTAAACCTCACCCGCTCAGACATTTAACACATTCCGGTGCGATACATTACATCCTCGACCCGCGGGATGTGTTTACTTTTTTGCACGCCTATGCCATTTAATGCTAACCTAAAGAGCCGGTGTTTGTCGTGTCGTGTTTCCGCCGGACGTCTAAGTGTTCACGTTTTTTTTTTTTTTTTAGTCTTTTAGACTTTCCACATCATCAGCTATTGTACAGCGATCGATTTTCGTCTCGGCGCTCGGGTAACTCGAGGTCCGGGGTGTGTGTGTGTGTGTGTTCAGGAACGATCTGTGTAAACACACGATTTAATGGCCTCGATCAATCAAAGTTCTGAGCGAGATGACACACAGGAAGTCCGTGTGTGGGGTCTCGAGAGATTCATCACTCTATTTTTATCTGTGTTTGTGCGGTGACATCAGAGATACGCCACGGCTGTGAAAGGCTTAACCCTTACGGAGCTTCTGTTTGTGTGTGTTTGTGTCTGTCTGTGTGTGTGAGTGTGTGTGTTTTGGGGGTGTGTTTGTCTGTCCTGCTGAGTGTGTATGTGTCGTTCTCTGAGACAAAATGCTTCATTTGATCAGGGGGATGGTGCTGATAAAGGCACGCTGTGTCTGTGTGTGTCTGTGTGTGTGTGTCTGTGTGTGTGTGTCTGTGTGTGTGTGTCTGTGTGTGTGTGTCTGTGTGTGTGTGTCTGTCTGTGTGTCTGTCTGTGTGTGTGTTGGGGGGGGGGGGGGGGGGTGTAAGTACA
>JAAGKR010005719.1:33355-48587 GCA_011419295.1 Clarias macrocephalus
GTGTGTGTGTGTGTGTTCAGGAACGATCTGTGTAAACACACGATTTAATGGCCTCGATCAATCAAAGTTCTGAGCGAGATGACACACAGGAAGTCCGTGTGTGGGGTCTCGAGAGATTCATCACTCTATTTTTATCTGTGTTTGTGCGGTGACATCAGAGATACGCCACGGCTGTGAAAGGCTTAACCCTTACGGAGCTTCTGTTTGTGTGTGTTTGTGTCTGTCTGTGTGTGTGAGTGTGTGTGTTTTGGGGGTGTGTTTGTCTGTCCTGCTGAGTGTGTATGTGTCGTTCTCTGAGACAAAATGCTTCATTTGATCAGGGGGATGGTGCTGATAAAGGTGTGTGTGTGTGTGTGTGTGTGTTGGGGGGGGGGTGTAAGGACACCAGGACGCGATGAGACTTTTTCAGCCCCTGAAATTCAGTTTGTTTTAAAGATGGCTAAACACCAGACTGACAGTCACATGATCCCACTTGTTCACTGTTGCCATGGTAACTTTCGTACATTGTTTTGGTTGTTTGTTGGTGTGTATTAACTATTTTTTGTTATTGTGGGTGTGTATTAACTCTTTTTTTTTTCTGTTGTGGTGTGTGGGTGTGCATCAGCTGTTTTTTGTTGTGTGAGGGTGTGAATCTGCCTTTTTTTGTTGTTTGTGGTGTATATCGACTGTTGTTGTTGTGGTTTGTGGTGTGTATTGGCTGTTTCCGTTGAGGTTTGTTGCGTGTATCAATTGTGTTTTCTGTTGTTGTCTGTGGGTGTGAATCAGCCTTTTTGTTGTTGTTGTTCGGTGTGTTGTGTTTCGTGGGTGTGTATCGGCTGTTTCCGATTGTTGTGCGTGGGTGTGTGGTATCGGCTGTTTCCGTTTGTTGTGCGTGGGCGTGTATCGGCCGTTTTGTTGGTGGTGTTCGTGGGTATGAGTTGTTTCCAATGTTGTGTGTAACAGTGCATCAACCTTTTTTCTTTTTTTTTTCTTTTTTTGTTTGTTCTGAGAAGTTGCTGAATCTAGTTGTTTGATTTTTGTTGTTGTTGTTGTTGCAGTACAGAATGAATCGGATCACACTGCTTGTGCACATTGTGTGTGTATACAGTATGTGGGTTTAGTTCGGGTTCTCAGGTCTCCTCCATCCTCTGAAAAACATGTCCGTAGGTAGTTTGGCAAGTCTAAATTTTCCTCCTAGGTGTGACTGAATGTGTGAATGTGTGTGTAAATGTGTTGGTGTGTGTGTGAGCACGCGCGCGCCTGACCCCTGTGATGAACCAGCTTCCCAGAAGTCATGGCAAGTAAAAAGATTTCGAGATGGGAGTGAGGATGATGAACTTCAGCTACATTTGCTTTGTAACTTCAGCGCGAAGCTAAAATATAGAACATAAATACAGGATACTGAATACGATCGGTCCGATAGCGCGTGGCGAGGCGGCACGCTGACGTCCGGCTCTGATCTGCGGCGTAAACAGGACGCGTTCAGAAAGACCGTGTTGATGTTGTACTGTAGCTTGTGCGCAGGTTCACTCTGCTCTGCTCTGCCAGCAGAGTCTGGGGATTAGTGAGGGAATGGAGAGAAGAGGAAGGAAGTGAGGCGAGAGAGTGAGAGAGTGTGAGAGAGAGAGAGAGAGAGAGAGAGAGAGAGTGTGTGTTACTGGAGGGCAGAGAGCAGGAGAAAGGACGATGGGGGAAGGGTTGCTCAGATGAGCAGTTTTCTATTTTTTTCTTTCTTTTTTTTTTTGTCTGTGCATGCTGCGCATAAACAAAACAATATGCAATGTGATGTGCAGCTATGATGTTTTTTTTTTGTTTTTTTTAAGAGCCATAATGCATGATCAGGGAAGTGTGTGTACATGTTTGGGGTTGTGTGTGTTTAGGGTTGGGTTAATTATCTCGCTCACTGATAAGGGCACTCTTGGCTCAACATGCCAATTGTGTGACTGCGCATTCAGTCGTCTATGTCTTAACTCTTAACTATTCCAGGAATTTCCTTCACTCTTTTCTCTCTCGCTCGCTCTCTTTTTTTTTAAATGAACAGCTCTGCTGTTGTTTTCCAAGCTGAGATAGAGGTGGAGGTAGAGGTGGAGGGTGTGTGTACGTGAGCGGTGGAGGGAAGGAGGGGGGCTTGGAGAGAGAGAGAGAGCGAGAGAGAGAGCGTTCGAGTCTGTAGGGGGTTGGAATGCTGCGCTGCGCTCTCGAAGGCCAGGCCGAGGATTAGAGAGCCAACGATTTGCCCAAATTCCTCATGATATTGTGGAGCTTCAGGGGGAAACATCTCGACCATCGCTCAGGGAAAGTGAGAGAGAGATGTTCTGTTCCTCTCATGCTTCTTTTCAGTAGATTCGTTTGGTTTACATTCCACAATTTAATCTCCACTTTCCCCAAAAAGTCCCTGGAGTACCGTTTCACTAAACCCCCTTCGTCTTATACATTTGCATACAAATAAATAAATAAATAAGTTACATTGCAGACGTAGCTGTAATTCGTTCAATAATTGGTGACATGATCCCTGGGATTGTGCTCTATATATATATATATATATATTTTTTTTTGCTCCGCCCCCAAGAACGTGTTGTATCCCTGCAGCATTTCGGTGCTGAGGTTCGAGATTTAGCAGGAACCCGGAGCTCAGGGTTTTTAATTGATGAGTCTGTTCTAACAGGCGTGTGCAGATGTGATCGCTGGCTGTTAACTGTGGGTCACGTCGTACACCGTGAGCCGAGCGCGAGAGAATTTCATCCCCCTTTGTCTCACCTGTGTGTGATATGGTTGCCGTGGTAACGCTGTGATTCTGGGATGTGCTCTGACTGGTCTGTGTTGGAAGTGTGCGCTGTAAGTGTGAGTGCACGCTCAGTTTAATGACTGGACTGGTCTAGACTGGTTTATCAACCAGCCTGGAATGGATTTTGGACTTCACTGGTTTCTGGACATGTATTGTGCTCGATTTGTTAGACTAGATTAGCTTCTACACTGTACCGGTTTATGAACTAGGTTAGACTGGTTTTCTGGAGTGAATTGGACTGGACTGGTGAGACTGGTTTACTTTCTGAACTAAACTGGTTTCTGAACTAGACTGGACTGGTTTCTGGAATGGGCCCAGCTAGTGTGGTATTAAATGGACTTATTTGTGGATATGTGGATTATGGTTTCTGTATTGAATGGGGTGTTTCAGACTGGTTTATGGTCTGGATCAGTTTCTAAGCTGGACAAATTCTGATATAGACTTGACTGTCTTTAGGAAGGGACCCAAATGGTCTGGCCTGTCCTGGGTTTGTCTTATGTGGACTGATTTAGGCGTGGATTGTTTTCTGGACTGGACTGAAATTGCTTATGAACCAGACTGGTTTCTACAATGGACCCAACTGGTCTGGTCTGGTCTTAAATGGACTGTTTTTAGGATTAGACTGTTTCAAATTGGTTTCTGGTCTGAATTGCTTTCTATACTGGAATAGTTTCTGAGCTGGACTGGTTTCTGAACTAGACTGGACTGGTTACTGGCATAAACCCAACTGGTATGGTCTTAAATGGACTTATTTTAGGACTGTACTGGATGGACTGGTTTCTGAGCTGGACTGGTCCCAGTATAGACTTAGATGTGTTTTCTGGAATGGAAACAAATGGTCTGGTCAGGCCTGGGTTGGTCTTATAGAGACTGGTTTCTGGTCTGGATTTATTTATAGACTGAAAGGATTAGCTTCTGAACTAGACTGGGCTTGTTTTCTGGACTGGACCTGATTGGTCTGGTCTGGTCTGGTCTTAGATGGATGGATTTAAGGACTGAATTTGAATGTTTTAGACTAGTTTTTAGTCTGCATTGTTTTCTAAACTGGATTAATTTCTGCGTTGGACTCGTGCCAGTATACACTAGACTGGTTTCTGGAATGGCCCCAATTGGAATTATTTGGTCTAGGCTGGTTTCTGGTCTGGGCTAAACTTCTGTGAAAAACAGCATTTCATCACATGCCACTGGTAGTTGGGGAAAAAAAACAGAACTAAAGTTTATCTGACAAATTTTGTTAGGTTTGGTTTTGTTTGTGTGTCCAGTAATGCACTGCTGTATGGCAGAGTTCGTCTGTTCTAAACAAGTTTTATATCATCAACTTCAGACCATCCGCAGTAATAGTAAGAGAAAATGTTCTGTGCATGGAAGACTAGAGTGTGCAATCTGTTTAACAAGCTGTGCTGATAAGAATGCTGCTTTGTTGCTTTACTCTGACGACAGACAGCATATTGTATACGGTAGGGACCGGGGAGAAAAACGCAGACCATGAGCCAGACTTGGCTTAAAACAAAATAATAATGAAAAATCAGCTGACATCAGCAACTCCAGTAATGTCCATCAGTGAGAGATCCACTCCGGTTCTTCATAGCAACGTGAAAACAATTCCAATAAATATTTTAGCACGGTTCTCTGTGATGAGTATCGGACTAGAGCCGTGATGTTATCCCTGAGTTTAAGAGATTATAATTAGGTTAGATCCAAGGAATGTGATGGATAAAGCTGTTCTTAAAGACATGTCAGTAAAAAATCATACAAGCTCCGCCTCCTCTCAGTTTTCATTGATTACCTGGAATCGTTGACATTTCGGGAAGTAAACTCCAGACCGATCGCGTTTTGTTTGTATTATCCAAAGCAACTCCGTAATCCGTTTCACGTCACGGGGTTCACACAATCGTAGACTATTAGTCGTCCCGTGACCTCTCCGTCTCAGCCACTCAGTTTAAGGACCCTTGTTTTGCATTTTGTGGTTTAATTGCCACTAATGGTGCTTTTATCGGGAAGGTCAATTGGACAAGGGCAGCCGAGCACGCACGCGGCCTCCGCGCTCTCCACAAGCTAATTGCTCGGGCCGCTCGAGCCGTCCGCGAGCCCTTAAGAGTCTCTTCATACACAAGAGTTTCTGAAAATAGAAAAACGAGCGCTCGGTACAGATGTACGTCGTGCACGTCAGACCGTTTCTGCTTGAATCGTTTATGGGGAAAGAGAAACATGTGTACGCGCTTTATCAACACAAACATCTGCCCATGTTCAATATTAGCCTTTTTTTTTTCCTCCATAGAAACGAGCTCTGTTTTTTTTGTTTTTTTGTTTTTTTCTATTTTGGTTCGGCTAGAAAATATTTCCAGAGTGTACCCAGATGGACGGGTTTTTTTTTTTTTTCAATGCTGCATTATAGGATTTGATGGCTGAAATGCTTGATTCTCATTTTTCTGAAAAAAAAAAAAAATCAGCCACAAAACTGATCATGTTCATTAATAGATGATTGATTTATATATTTTTTTTTCAGACGGGTTGATTTTTATATATTTTTTCCAGCTTTAAATATGTTAGAAAAGCGTACGTTTCTCATGATTCCACACTGAGCGCCGGTGTGAGATGAGTCACAGTTCTGAAGAAGCGAAAGCCGAGATGTCAGACATCCCTTTCAGCTGGAAGGATGGAGAGATGGATGACGAGATTGAAAAAGGGATGAGACAGAGTGCTGAGGAAATAGCAGGGGAAGCCGGCGGAGAAGGCAGCAGATGGAGAGAAAGCTTCTTGTTTGAAGTTTTTTTTCCTTCTCTCTCTCTCTTTTTCTCTCTCTCTGTGTCTCTCTCTGTTTTTCTCTCTCTCTCTCTTTCTGCTCCTCCTTCGTCTCTCAGGACCAGCTGTCAGGAGCCATTACACTTACAGCGTATCACTTTACAGCAAAACAATGGAATAATCGAACTGTTGACACTAATGCTTTTCGGGTCTTGTTCGCCAATCTGTTCCATGATTCGTGTGGCGGATGTGTGAGCGAGCACGCGAGTGTGTGTGTGAGTGAGACTTTGAAGTTACACCAAAGTGTAAAGTGTTAATCGTCCTGTATTGGTTCGACGTCTTCACTGGACTAGCAGCATCACACTCACCACTGACCTTTATTATTAGTCGTTGATTTTAATGATGCATGGGTCATTCTGTTCTGAAGAGTAGCCTTGTAAGGTCCTGACCCCTGACCTCTGACTTCCACGACCCTCCCTTTTTATACGACTCTCCGATTTCACCTCTGTCAATCATTAACGATGCGCCATGGAAACCGGCAGCTTCATCCTTAACAGCTGGAATAAGGAGGGACCACCCGGAGACCTTGTCTTTATACCACACACACACACACATATGTCCTAATATCTTATAAAATTTAACCTTATTTTAACTTTTGATTCTAACTCTTTGTCACTCTCTCTCACTATATTCCTCTCTTTATCAACTGTATTCAAGCTACTTTATTGGCTTGACAAACAGTGGCATATTTGTATTGGCTAAACACACACACACAGACTCATCTTTCTATTTTCTCTCTCTCTATTTCACTCACATTCTCACCTTATTATCTCTCTGTCCACTGTCTCACACACACACACACCCATCCTCCCTCTCTCTCTCTCTCTCTCTCTGACACACACACACACACACACACTCACACACACACACACACACTCTGTGTCCATTATTCGCTCATCCTTTAACCCCTCGGACTCTCGTCCCGCCTGATGTCACACATCGAGATGGCGTCAGGAGAAGGACTTTGTTTCCAGGCAGATGGCACTCATCTGCTAGCTCTATGGAGATGGACGAGTGTGATCCCTCACTCCACTTTTATACACACACATACACACACACACACACACACACACACACACACACACACACACAAACACACACACCCCTCTTCTCCTCCCTCCTTTACCACGTGCAAAGTAAACGTGTAAATAAGCAAACCAATAACACCTGTCCCCCGAGGGAGAGACGGTGGAGACGCAGCAGGCCTATTTTGGCTGCTAAATGAGCGCTCGCTCTGTACAGCCGGCTCACCGAGTCATAACCAGAAATGATATCGAACGGTTTAATGACACGACAGGGTGCAGTTTATTTCCTCGTTTTCCGTGACCTGGTTCAATAGAAACTGCGTCTGAGCAGTCCTTTTAAAACATCGCTCTGTAATAGTTGCACGCGTGCATTTATCTTGGGCCGCGTACAAGAAAACATGGGAGCAGTGATTAAACATAATAAAAATCACTTTACAGCTGATCCTTTGTGATACGGTATGATTTAATATTGTGCAGACTGTATAAAAAATAAATAAATAAAAAGGTCAACTTTAATGAGCAGGAGGCCACGCCTCCTTTACTGTGTCTAAGGGCAACGAAGCCACACTTCCTTTATGAAGAAGTGTGGAGCCAGAGGCCACGCCCCCTTTACTATGGTAAATAGAAAGGTTATGTCTTCTTCAATAGACTGACACTTCCTTTACTATGGCACACACATGAAAAGGACATGTCTTCCTTAGTAGACTGATGGACACAGAGGCAACACCTTCTTTACCGTGATCAAAGGCAAAGAAGCCACACATCCTTCATTAAGAAGTGTGGAGCTGGAGGCCACGCCTCCTTTACTGTGACTGATCGCTAGAAAGGCTTTGTTTTCTTCAGTAGACTGATGGACAGATAGGTCACACCTTCTTTACTGGGGCACACAGAAAGGCCACGCCTCCTTTTAATATAACTGACAGGCAAAAAAAAAAAAAACACTTCCTGTTTAAGAATGATTGACCCTCCTTTACTGAAACTAAGGGCAAAGAAGCCACGCTTCCTTCTTTAACAAGTGTAAAATCAGAGGCCACACCTTCTTTATTGTGGCACATGGTCAAAAAAGCCACACCTCCTTTAATAGACTGATGATAGAGGCCACGCCTCCTTTACTACAGCACATAGATAGAAAGGCCAAACCTTCCTTACTGTAACTGACAGGCGAAAAAGCCACACTTCCTTCTTAAGAGCGATTGACCCAGAGGCACCACTTCCGTTACGGTCACTGATAAACACAGAGGCCACGCCTTCTTTACTGTGACTAAGGGCAAAGAAGCCTTTACTGATACTAAGGGCAGAGAAGCCACACTTCCTTCTTTAATAAGTGTGGAACCAGAGGCCACACCTTTACTAAATGGTCAAAAAAGCCACAACTCTCTTAATAGACTGATGGACACTGAGGCCACGCCTCCTTTACTACGGCACATAGAAAGGCCACACCTTCCTTACTGTAACTGACAGTCAAAGAAGCCACACTTCCTTGTTAAGAACGATTGCTCCATAGCCACTGCTTCCTTTACTGTCACTGATAAACACAGGCCACGCCTCCTTTACTATGATTAAAGGTAAAGAAGCCACACCTCCTACTTTAATAAGTGTAGAACAAGAGGCCACACCTTTTTTACTGTGGCATATGGTCAAAAAAGCCACACCTCTTTAATGAACTGATGATAATGAAGCCACGCCTCCTTTACTACGGCACATCTTCCTTACTGTAAATGATGGGCAAAGATGTCACACTTCTTTCTTAAGAGTGAATAACCCAGAGGCACCGCCTCCGTTACAGTCACTGCTAAAAAAAAAAAAAAAAATTAAGTCTTTTTCAAAAAAGATATCTTGGTAAGTGAAATGTTCTTGAATTTAGACAAAGCTATCTATAATTTCCTAAAATAGATTTACAGCAAGCCGAATATAATTATGCTTATTTCTTGTCAAATGGCTAATATTTAGGAATTAACTTTTTTGAAAGAAGCAAAAGTAATTTTTTTTTCACTTGCAATTTTAGTAATATTTGACAAGAAATAAGCTTAATAATTGATCATTTGGTTTGTTGTAAACATATTTTAGAGAAATTATAGAAATGTTTGGGTAGATTCACACAAATTTCACTCCTTTTTTTTTTTTTTTTGTGTGTCACTGATGAGCACAGAGGACACGCCTCCTTTACTATACAGATGGACAGAAACACCACGCCTACTTTATGATGACTGATTGACAAAGACACTACACTTGCTTTCGTATGACAGTCGGGTGATGAAGCCACACGTCCTTTTTAAGAATGGTAGACACAGAGACCACACCTCCTTTTCTGGGGTAGGTGGACAGAAATTCAATGCCTTCTTCAATAGACTGATGAACACAGGCCACCCCTCCTGTAGTATGACTGACTGGCAAAGAAGTCACACATCCTTCATTCTTTAAGAACGATTGCTCCATAGGCACCGCTTCCTTTACTGTCACTGATGGACAGAAAGGCCACGCCTCCTTTTTTGTGACTGATGGAAAGACGACACGCCTACTTTGCCAACACTGGCAGATTAACAGGTTACAGTTTTACTGGAACAGGTGCAAAGACCACACCTCCTTCATTAAGATTGACAGACCCAAAGGCCACACCTCCTTTATTGATTTCTCTCTCTTAAATAGTTTTTCAACGCTAGCAAGCCTGCTGAGACGCTATTAGCCGTGAAGAATTAAATCTATTATTTCACTCGCACCAGGTGCATACAATTCTTATTTACTGCACGCCTGATGTAAGGTGAGACGTTCCTCTCTCTCAGCGTCTCGTTGGCGTTGAGCTGGATCTCGTCAGATGAGCGGTGGACACGGATATGGAGCGTCTGGATGAACAGCAGTTGCAGAAATCTCTCTCGCGCGCTATCGCTTTGTTAAGCTCTGGCATTCTTCATTTCCTTCTCTTTTTTTGTCTCGTCTGTCCTCACTGCCTACTTGCTGCCCCATTTCCATTTCCTGACCGCAAGACAGCCAGTTTTGACGGGGTTTTTTTTTTTTTTTTTTTGGCTTTGTTCTATAAGGTCAAAGGTGAACATATTTATATATAACATATATATGTATATACACAAAGGAGACCATCAGTAACTCAACAAAGCCAGGCAGATAGATACCGGCCAGCGCTTTCCCCTTTCTGCTGGCAGCAGTAGCAGTCAGTAGAGAGACGTTACTCTCCGAGCTGGTAAACCACAGAGCGTGGGCATGGCCCGAGCAGGAAATGGAGGCTGCCTGGCTTGTTTAGACTGCTTCTGGTGGTGCCGAGTGGCCCTGGGCCATGAGCTCGCTCTTCCTCACTCCATAGGGGTTTGTGATGGTCTGATAAGAGTGATTGATTCAGGAAGCGAGAGAGAGGGAGAGAGTTGTGTTTTTTCCCCCCAAGAAGGATGGAGGCTTTTTACTCCTGCTGTTCTCTGGGAGACTTTACAAGCTGATAACATGAGACTTCTGTTTTGTGAGGCGGAGGTTCTCCAGGGGGTTTATTGCAAGGATCTGCTCTGTATTCTCATGCAGATGCACTGCCTTTTCATCTCACTCTGTGTTTCTTTTGTTCAAATAAAGCATGTGTGGGGTTTTTCTTTTAGTTGCGATGTAAAATTATTTGGAGTCTTGAGCAGGAAATCAGATAAGAAGCTTTTTTTTTTCTTTTTCTCGCAAGTGGTCTAAACGGCTTAGCTGGGCTAAGCTCATAGACATAGAGCTTTTTTTTTTTCTCTTGAAGATATAATTTTTTTTTGCATGTACCTTTCTTTTATTTGTCTATAACATATATTTTGATGGATTAGAAACGGGTATAATGGGTATTGGTTATTGTTTCCCACCTCATGGTCTGTGATCATGGAGTTTGCATGTTCTCCCCGTGCTTGGTGGGTTTCCTCCAGGTACTCCAGTTTCCTCCCACAGTCAAAAGATATGCAGATTAGACTAATTGCCCTTCCAAAATTGCCCGAAGTGTGTGAATGCGCATGTGAATGGTGATGGGAGGTCCTACCATGGTCGTAAAATGGGAATAAAATAATCACCACTAGCCTCCACCATCTCTAGTTGGACAACAGCGATTCCTAAATAGATGGATGGATGGTAGTTATTAACTTGAA
Source organism: Clarias macrocephalus (assembly GCA_011419295.1). NCBI lineage: Eukaryota > Metazoa > Chordata > Actinopteri > Siluriformes > Clariidae > Clarias > Clarias macrocephalus. The sequence goes on from JAAGKR010005719.1 coordinate 44,053, forward strand.
TTCTCCTTTAACCTTCATGAAAAGAGTTTGTAGTGTCAGTTAGCGCTGTAACTTTTAATTATTGTTATTAAAACGATAAGCTGTGTATTAATCATGTCATATACAAGAAGAAATAAAGAAAAAAGTCTTTTGACTTAAATATGTGTATATATATTAAAAAAAAAATTTTTTTTTCTTTCAAAGTGCTGTGGTGTGATAGGAATAAAATGGGACCGTGGGACATGTCCGTGGGACATGCTGCAATTGGAAAATAATCATCTTCAAGTTCTCACTTCATCACACCATTTTGTCGCTCCTACACCAGCACAACAGAGTTTTATTCCCTGCGTGAACGCATCAAATGCACAGAGGGAAAATTTTAAACCTGGTCTTTAGAAAAAAGTGGGGAAAAAAACACGTAGATGCATTAAGATGAAAAAAAGAAGCACATCTGGACATTCTGCATTGCAGTTCGATTTCTTGTGTATTTTTGATTCCATGTGGTTTTTTTTTTTTTTTTTTTTTTTTTTAAATACCCTAGCAGAAGGGTGCTGAGTTGTTCTGATTGTTAGGCAGATGTTCCTCCTCCTTATTTAGAAAGTTGTTTTACCCACAGATGGATTTGGCTGTAGTCAGCCTCGGGCCACGCACCAGACCTGCAATCCAGCTTTCATGAGATCTCCTTTTCTTATGAAAATGACCCTTCATTCCTCCTTCTGCTCTTAACTGTCCCCCCCCCTCCCCCAGCAGGTCATTCATTATCATCTCTCAGAGACCTGAACCACCCGATCATCCCCCGCTTTTGGGAATCAAAGTCACGGTCTTGCCGTACAGAAACATTTCGGGTCAAAACCAGTCCGGTGCGAATTCGCATCCTGTTCCGCTGCGGTATTAAAGGATTTATCCGCCTGACTGTTGACTTTTTGTCCCGCCGCTCTTTCAGACCGACCTAATCTCAATCATATTCTCTTGTTTACGCCCGCACGGACACAAAGAGGATTACGCTGGCCTCGAAAATATGTCCCTCTGGCCTCGTCCAACACAGTGAGAGGATTAAACTCCACTAAGTGTTTGGACAACTGCGTACTAGTGTGTATTCTCCATCTATTCTTCTTAAACTAAACTGTTTACTAATACATTGTGAGGTCAGTTTTTCCGCCCGAGCTCGCCGTGTTACAGATGCAGGAATTGTTTGAGTGATGGTACTTTTGTTAGAATTATTAGTATTTAATCATATTTAAATTAAAATGAATTTTAGCAGACAATCTGTGTATTGTTGGAGTAATTATGTGGTTTGAGATGTAGATATTTGATTAGATTATGTTTTATTGTCAATTTTAAATCCTAAAGCTTTACGCAATCCCAAAAATGAAAAAAATGAAAAAGAAGTTATTGTAAAAGAAATGTAAATAAATTTTAATTATTAGGGACAATAATTTTTCCCCCTTAAAAGTGCATTATAAATAAAACTGAATCGAATTACTCAAATTTGTTCAGACCTGCCAATGAAATACAAATTTGACCCGGGGATTCCTGTACGCCAGAGCTCTTGGGGTTTAAACTGACATGAAAATGTTATCTTATCGTACATCTGCATCCCGAACCACATGCTTCGCTTACTAATTAGTGCGACAATACACAGATTGTGTTTACACTGTTGTCCTATTTAGTGCACAGAATGTGGTTTGGCACACAGCCCTGAATTCTCGTTCAACGTGTATTACTTGCCTTTCGCAGCCTCCCAGATTAGAAGCACGTTACAACAAAACGTTTTTTTTTTTGTTTTTTTTTTTTTCCCCCCCTGCCAGAGTTCACGATACTATTTTCCTACTGATCCATAATAATCCACCTTCAAACTTGAAGCCACGCCTCCTACCTGAATCTGAATCTAATCCTGAGCCGGACAGGAGCCACCATGCTTCCTTTACTTGTTCATTTCCTAGGTTTTTTTTTTTTCTTTTTTTGCCGCGCATCACGTTCTGCCTAAGAGGCGGCTCTAACGAGATGAAGCTCTTAGAAGGATTTGAGTTTAAGATGCTGCTCTACCTGCTATAAGTCCCTTAAATCCTGACCTTTGTTCTAATCAGGTTTTATACCCGGGGTGTAGGATTGAGCTCGAACTCGAGCCAGTACGGGAGATTAAACTCACCGATGCAGCACATAACCTCCTGAGACCTGAGCTATGCTGTTTTTTTTTGTTGTTGTTGGGTTTTTTTTTGTTGTTTTTTTTACTTCTCTTTATAATACAGAACCTGATCGTAGTATTAAAACGAGGAATAAAAGGAAGAGGATGATAACTGTCCATCCATCCTGTATACCGGTTATCTGGAGGTATATCCTAGAGCCTATCCCAGGAGACTCAGAGTACGAGGCGAGGTACACCCTCGTGCACGGGTTACCAATCCATCGCAGTGCGCGCACACAATTTGGGAATGGCAATTAAACTAATCTGCAACCGGAGTACCCGGAGGAAACCCACCAAGCACGAGGAGAACATGCAAACTCCGCAATCTCACGCACAGACAGGATGCAAAAAATCGAACCCTCGACCCTGTAGGTGCCAAGGAGGCCGTACTAACCATGACGCCACTGTACAGGTTACACGTCCAACAAGTCAAAATGTGATAATGGTATTATTGTTATATTTGCAAACACAAATCAACCATAAAATACAGCGGGGGGGAACCCACCAAGCACGGGGAGAACATGTAAACTCCATGCACTCAGATACGGGAATCAAACCCGGACCCTGGAGGTGCAAGGCGACAGTGCTAACCACTGCACCACTGTGCCGCCACAGTGCCATTTATTTTCTATTAATTAATCAGCTGGTCTTTTTAGGTGTTATAAATAATAACAACTATGAATCAACAAAATGTTCATTAAATTGGTGTGAACCTGTAAGAAATATGCGATTTAAATTCTAAACTCACTGTTCGTGTATAAAATCGACGCAACTCGGGGAAACGAGCCGCCGATCAGTGAATTTCCTTGTGTGTAAATTTACACAAGTTTGGAAATATAACAGACTTGTTTTTTTTTTTTTTTTCTAAATCAAATCAAAGCCAGCATTTCTGGCATGAAGGCGAGCAATTCACCAACCCCGAGATCTGTGAGAGGTGATTGAGCCCAGGTCTCAGGACTTAATACTATATTAAATATTAGTACTAATAGTGTTAAATATTCTTTTAACTTGTTTTGCTGTGCACTTGAGCTCCGCTCGTATCTCCCAGTTCAGCATCATAACCATCATTAGCTCGTTTCTGTTTCTGTTCAGCACAGATTCACGTATACGGAGAGTAGGAGGAGCTCTTCATCTTCATTCCTCAGACAGAACATCCACCACACACACACACACACACACACACACACACACGTGCAGCATACACACGTTCTCACACACGCACACTGACGCAATCGGAGCGCCGAGAGGTTTCAGCGCTGACGTTAGCGTGCACTCCGGAGCGCGTGCACTCGGAAGCGCGCGCGCGCACGCACGCACGCTGCGGTTTCAGTTTTGATCCACAGAGGCGATAAGAAAAGAAACCCCGCGCAGCTGTGTGTGTGTGTGTGTGTGTGTGTGTGTGTGTGTGTGTCAGCACGCACGGCTCTACTGTATTCGTGGTCTATCCTGTGGTTTTGATCAGCTCGTTTCTGTGTGTGTGTGTGTGTGTGTGTGTGTGTGTGTGTGTGAGATTCATAAGTACAGTACAGTACAGGACCGGTTGCGACGCGAGCCCCGAGCCACTTCTTCTCCGCAGCAGACGCGTCAGAAAAGCCGCCCATCATCCTAAGCGACGTTCACCATAATTGAGTTTGATTGATTGATTAGAGGCTTGACTTCTGAGAGAGAGAGAGAGAGAGAGAAATAAAACAGCACCGGCCGCTCGTTAAGAAGACGAGAGGTCTCCGGTGAGCGCGTGAGCGTGCATTTCCGCTATCGATTTTGCTGACGCTTCCATTTTTACTGCGTGCAGAATATTTAGACGGATGGACGGTTTGGAAAACACGCCAGCACGCGCGCACCGGGGCGCCTCATCGCATCATATCGTTTAGAGACGTAGAGCTCGAGACGGATGAGTCAGAGCGGTGCTTGTTTTATCACTTTAATGCATTACAGTCCTTTCCTGTGTATCGCTTTATTATGAAACCGGAATCGTACGAATCAATTGTCTTTCAAGTCAAGTGTGTCATGGGTCACATGGTGTATTACTGTACTACTGCACATGTGTTTAATCTACAACTACAATCAGGATGCATTTAGAGATTTTTTTTAAGGCTGGAGGTTAATAAATTGTGACCAGACAGGAAAATTCTAATTCTATTCTAATTTGTCTCTCTCTCTCTCTCTCTCTCACACACTCACACACTCACACACACACACACACACACACACACACACACACACACACACACACACACACATATTGTGACCAGACAGGAAAATTCTAATTCTATTCTAATTTGTCTCTCTCACACACACACACACACACAAACACACACACACACACACACACACACACACACACACACACACACACACACACACACACACA